>JAQQZR010000003.1:1939744-1952685 GCA_030068235.1 Notoglanidium macrostoma
CACCCTGGGTGACCCGGGGATCGAACCCAGGACCTTCTTGCTGTGAGGCGACAGTGCTAACCACTGCACCACCGTGTTTTTTGTTTACTACATAATTCAGTATGTGTTGCTTCATAGTTTGAGGTATTCAGTATTGTTTTACAATGTAGAAAACAAAACAACAAAAAAAAGAAAAACCTACAAAAAAGAAGGTGCGTCCAGACTTTTGACTGGTAGTGTACGAAACTTAATAATAACGATAAATAGTGAACACTGGTGACATTTTTCCCCAATCCGAGGAACTCCAAACAAAAGAGCATTCATCATTTCCAAAAAGTGCAGTTTTGTGCTTTGTTGCATTTGACATTTGTTTAAAATGTTTTGGTTTTTTTTTTTTATAAACAAAGTGGCATGTTGCAGTCTGGTCTTCCTAAAGCTAAATCTCTGCGCAAGCTTTATAATAATAATGTATTGCACACAACGCCAGCTTCAATTCAGTCAGCACGCCAATGACCCTCTCTGTGAAGTCCATGGGGAACAAGCCAAGCTTTGGTTATGGGTTTTGAATGCCTTGAAGGCAAGACCAGCGTTTCTGCAAGACCACCATTCTGTCTCATTCACCCTCTCACTTGCTGTGGTGCCATAGCTGAAAATGTAACACTGTACATCGTGGGAGAGACAGAGAGAGAGAGAGAGACTTGGAGTGGCTAGCATATGTGCGATCACATGTGTGCAATCATTAGCGGAGCATGTGAGCCAAAGCAAGCAGAGGACTCCGATTGAGCCTGATCAAAGTACTTCCTGCCGAGCGCTTAAAACAAAGACGTTATTGTGGCTGTTTCTGAAGAACGAGAAAAGGAGTATGCAAATGACGTCTGAAAGAGGGAGAAAGAAAGGAAAAATGTTAGACTAGCACAGAAGGCATGGCTATACTAAAACAAGTGGCAGAAATGAAAAGGTGAGACTCATGTATCTTATTCATCATCTAAAAATCAACCCTTTTCAAAAGTGTTGTATTCCTCTATAGCACAGCAATTTACCAACAATCACAATTTTTCTTAAAGGTCTACTGTGTAGGATTTTAAGGGTTCCCATTAGCATAAATGGCGGATATATTCCATAATACACTCATGAAATTCATAAGTATGTTGTCATTAGTGTATAATTAGCTGTAACTATAATTCGTTGTGTTTTTGTATGCTTAGAACGAGCCCTTTATATCTACACAGGGAGCGGGTCCACCTCTACGGAGCCGCCATGTTGCGCCGCTACAGTAGCCCAGAACGGACAAACCTCTAGAGAGGTTTCATTCACATTCACACTTAGAGGCGAATTAGCATAGCCAATTCGCCTCCTGGCATGTTTTTGTGAGGAAACTGGTGAACTTGGAGGAAAACCTCACGATCACGATCACGAGAAAACATGAAGCAGAACACACCACACAGAGAGCAACCCGAGTTCAGGACCGAACTTGGTTTTCCTGGAGCTGTGAGGTATCAGCGCTCTGTTTTCAGAAATAAGTATTCATTAAACAGCAATAAACTTACAGTCCACTACAGTGAGGTTTCCGAGGACCCAGCTACCAAAAACCAGAAAAGCTGTACACGGCATGATGGGATGGCAAGACTTCATGATTTCACAGAAGTCTCCCTCTCTCTCTGTCCTGTGGTGATGAGTTTCACAGAACATTATGGCAGTAGACAGTATAGGGCAGCTGAGAGCTCAAGGCCATGGCGGAAATTGACCACAGAGTAGAATTACAGGGCAGAACTCAGCAGAAGTCACTCCACCTAGAACCCAACACCATCCTCTACTCCATTTCTCCTCCTAGAGTGCCTGGTATCCATATGGAGCAACTATATGAAACCAGAGCACTAAATCAAGCAATTTATAAGAAACGTGCTGGAACCGTTAGGATAATACAACAAGAAAGAACCGAGTTCTCAGATCAGCATTTGTTTAACATCTGAACATGGAAAAGACAACCGACTCTATTTTATATCATGTTTCTTTCTCACTGCGTCGAGAGCATCACAAAGCCTTAATCGCTTTCAGCACAGCCTAATTTGTGAAAGGACAGAATGGTTTTCTTCTCCCCTACCGAGGAACATTTCACTCTCCTCCATTAACAGGCTCCAGCTGCCTCGTGTCCTTCCTGTGTAAATAGAAAGGGCCATCAAAGAGCATATTTTCTTTCTCCTCAGTCCATTTGCCTAATCCTGATGAGCCACTGGGGAAAGGAATATATTATGGGTGTGAAAATGCGCTCTCTGTGTTTTATTCTCTTTCTCAAGGACCAACTGTCCCAGAATAATGGGGACATTCTGCAGTTTTGCAGACCTAATTGTTGAGTGAGAAAGTTTGCATACCCTTAGGACATAATCAAGAAGACAAAGACATTTAATTTATAGCTACAAGATGTTAGGTTTCAAAGCTGTTCCAGCTTTGTCTTCATTAGAAACTCAAAAAAAAAACAAACAAAAAAAAAAAACAAAAGAGTTAACATCCTAGTGTTACTTATAACTTCCACATGTCATAAAATTTATTGAGATTCTCTCCACAACATATGAAGCTTAAGGGTGCTGATACTTTTGAAACAAGTGGTTTTGTAGAAAAAAAAAATAATAATAATAAATGCATCATTAAAATAAATACATAAATAAATCCATAGCATGCCTATGTACAGTATGTTCACAATAGTACTTACTATACTGTCGGTTTGATTGACTATTTTATTATTTTGCAAAATAATTTAACTCTTCTTGACTACTCATGATTAACGTTATAAAAAAATAGGGATGTTTATGCCTAATCCTTGCATATTCCTCTCTCATGTGTCCAATATAAATAAAGAGAGCCAATAATGCTGGAGGGCACAGTATGCTGAAAAACATTAGATGAAAGTGATGAAAAAAAAATCTTTTTGTATTAGTCTTGATGAAGGATTTCTTGGAATTCTACATTTTGGTGAAGATATCATAAAAACATTCAAAAACAAACCGAAAAAGACGAAACCTGAGGTGCGTTTTTCTGCAATAATTATGCAAGGCAAAGTATATTGCTTTCTTCAGCGATGGTTTTCACCCCTGCACCATTGGTGGAGGTGGGGGACGCTAACTTCTGCACTCTCGTATACTGGGAAATAGGACAAAAAGTATACTTTATCACTAAACCATTCTATTGTTTCTGACAGTACCGACTGTTCCGTTTCTCCCTTTTTGTCATTAAATTGTAAAAAGAAATGCAGACAAATGACGACTGCACCTAATTTACTGTATTCTGTTCAGTATTATTCAGTTCAATCAAAAATAAATAATCAAATCTGAAAGCATGGCCTTCTCAAGGCAGCACTTCCATTTAATTCTCAAAATATTCATGAAGAATGAAATTCATGAAGAATGAATAAAAAAGATGATTAAGTCTGTGAATGAGAAGTTTTATGGCTCCGTCAAGAATCCTTGGGAGTCAAATTGCAGATTTTATTGAAGACTTTCCAAGTCCTTGAGCATGTAAGCTGAAACAGCCAAACTGAAAGATCTCCATGACCTGGGGCAGACTGCGTCTACAGGAAGCTTCTTAACTATCAACCAAGTGTCACTTTGAGGCAGCTTGTCAAAACTAGACACTGATGTTACCTTGGCCTGTTAGCCTAAGGCATGGGAGAAGAGGAAGAGGAAGACATCTCCCACTATCACAATACTGTCTTCTATCCTGGCTCTGAACCAGCATCTCAACATCAGTGAAGATTATGTCAGAGGTAAAAACGCTCAGGGCTTTACTGTTAAAAACTAATCAACAACAGGGTGGCGTGATGCAGCGGAGTTCTTCTGGCCACCCCAGATTTGATTCTTTTTCTATAACAGTACATCCTGAAGTGTTTTATTCCTCTTGCACCAAAACATGGTGTAATTTTTAAGTCATAATTCTTCTCCACTTACAGTTCTATTTAATACTTCCTGTTATCGCTTACATTATATGAGCTATAAATAGTTACCAATCTGGCTTTTCTTGTTGTGTGCCTCTCTTATAGCTAATAAGACAAAATAAATGCAGCTGGTCATGTTTCCAAGAAACCGCAACTCCTCTGGCCCTTGCAGCTGAACTACCATCAGAGCTGCTGTTGCAGAACATTAATCAGCACCTTCTGACCAATCAGATTTATGTGGTATAAATAGAGTAAAGGCTCACTGGAGACCTTTATAGAACTTTGGGAGTGTTCTTGAAGCCCACTGGGTCGACTCATGCCTTGTACAGTCTGAGATCATCAGGGCATGACACCTACTGAATGATGGATCTTTTATTTCTTGCAATCAGTGATAAGATCCTTGAGAAAACATAGTGGCTGTTTAAAAATAAAAGTAAACCATAGCATGCAGCAGACACAGCGACCAGTGCAGAAGATTTGCTTGCTCTCCAGCACCCTGGGCACTCCGGGGATTTTCTATTACTTTCAGGGGAAAGATCTTGGCACTTGCAATAAATATTCAGAAAGTTGGAAGGAATAGAGAAAGAATAAAACAGATAAAAAATAGAGACAACCACCTGGCTGGCTGCCAAGCCCTGTTATTCTTCTTTCTCTCTCAACCAAGCCCTTACACTCGGAGTGGGCAGACTGCCAGAGAAAGGGAGTTTCATCACTCTGCCTACGCTCCATCTCTCTTATACTTTTTTTTTTTCCGCTTTAGTTTTCTTTTCTTTCTTTCTCTGTTCGGCTGTTTCCAGTTCTACATTTCGTTATTTCCTCTTTTCCCACTCAATTTTTCATCCTGTTTTGCTATCTTGAAACATTTCAGACATCAGAATAGATAACAATTTATAAGGCACTCCTCAGAAAAAAGGATACTTCTAGAACCTGTAAGCATTCTTCGGTTTGTCCTCTGAGGCAAGCCTTACCGGGTCTATTTTAAACAGAATTTACCCATCAGATAGGGTTCCAAGTAGAACTCCTTTATGAACTTAAGAACCCTTAGGTATCAAAAGAAAACCTGAAGAACTTTCTCAAATAGCGTACGCTTGGTATTTAGGCCAACGAACTGCAAGTGCAATTAAAAAACTCCCGAAGAACACGATTTGAAATACGTATGTCCCCAAGTCATATTTAAGAAGTCTCGACATATGTGAATTGAACGAGAAGATCGCTTAAACACCAAAACACCTACCAAACCTTTTTCAAGTATGATCCAAGGAATCTGTCAAGGAGCCTGAAAAGATGAAAGCACCAAACTGCATCTCAAAATCAAACTACTATCCTGATATGAACTCACACACGAGGACAAAGAAACGCATCCTCGAGCATCTCAGTGGGCCAGATGACAGGTAATTAGCCCATTCCATGCCACTCAGAAGGGCAGCAGGCCCAGACAAAGCCACACTCATAACAGCCTGGCAAACTGTTGGCACCCATTGGACATCCGTGGGCCTGTGCCATGAGGGAGCAGCCTGCTGATTATCTGTCCAGGATTTTGTGGGTTTGGCATGGTGGGGTGGAGTAAAAAGTGAGAATGGGAGAGAAAGGAAGAGACAAAGAAAAGACAAGTGAAGAGAATAGAGCAAAATCTGGCACTGGAAAACCAAGAATGGGTGTGTACAGTAGCCAGCATTTTTGCCTGGGGCAACAATCGTCATGTCTGGTGAAAGCTGGGAGCTAATATCACTCCATCTGGGCAGGTCTGACATGGGATGGCTGGCATCCCTGAGGCTGACAGGCTAATCATCCTCTTGCATGTATTTTGCTTATGCAGCCTCTGATTACAGAATTATCCACACGATTCTACATTAATCTCTTCGCGTCGGTCTGGAACAGAGAGCCTCAAGCACCGCTGGCCAACACCGCTGTGGGAGGGAGAGGAGCAGAGGAAGGGATGCAGTTTCCCCTCTTCTCTCCTTTATGGAGGTGGAGAGAGCTGGGAAGCATTGGATGAAAAAACGGGTAGCAGGTGTGATGGAATCTAGCACTCATTGGATTATGCATGCTAGCAACAGCGATTCCCGGGGTGAAATGATGATAGATGCGCCAGTTCTGAGCCAGGAGGGATGCTGAAAAAAAGGCAAGGACGAAAGGAATGAAATAAGAGCCTGAAGCAGATTTAGTGTTTTCTGCCTTAATTACAGAATAATCCATGTTTGCAGGGTCTGTTGAGGCTGTTCTACTAGAAGCCGTTCAAACTCTAAAAGAAAGTTGAGCAATGACTGCCAGTGCAAGCTGCAAACATGAAGATAAAGGACTGCTACAACTGCTGACGGACACTGTTGACAGTAACGTGTGAAGAAAGAGAACATAAAAGCCCCAGATAGCTCTAAAACAGCCACCGGCAATGACATTTCAGCAGAGGCTAGCATTCAGAACTCCAGTACTAATTAGAACATGCAGGAACCAGGATGAATGGTGTGTTTTTTCCCCAGTGAACATTGGAAGTAACTTGCATGAACATGGCATCTAACAGATTAGCTGAGGGCATCAAAGGATGAGCCAGCCGCCTCTGGCAGACATGCAGCCTAGCCCTATGCAGGAGCTGTCTGAATGGCCTGAGCAAAACCTACACACAATGGTTGTGTAATGGGAAGGGCTGAGTTTGCACTTCAAAAAGCCCCAAAGGGAGATCAATAGAGAGACTGATTCAGTTTGCCCCAAAATTTACAAGCTCATCAATACCATTGCTATGGCATGGTTTTCAGAACTGTCCAGGGATCGATTTTTGTTTGAAAGATATTGGGCCGATATTATATGCCGTTTTTTTGTGGCCAGCAAGTGTGGTTCCTCAAGAAGGAGGAACAGACGGAGAGGAGGAATCAGGTTCTATATAAAGAGGTTTATAATGAAATAGTGACAATCGATAGCGATAGATGGGTATAGAGCCTTAGCCAGAGAAAGGGTGGGATGGGTAGAGAGAGAAGAGGATAAAAACAAATTTACTCTTCCCCCCACCAGGCTGTGTAATAACCTTTTAAATCATGTTTGACATTTTTAAGTTAGCCATAGTGGCAGTCCTGGGCAATATCAGAGACCTGATATTGAAGGCCTTTTCTGCCTGTAATCTCATTGCTTTTGTTTGACAATCCTCTCGCTCTTGCTAGCCTCCCTCCCCACTAGGAAAACCCATAAAGCCCACCTCTGGGCTGGTCTTAATCCTCTAGAGTGCCCCCGACTTGTGCACCAACCCAGCCCCCATTCCCAATAGCCATTCCACCCTGACACTGGTTTCTAATGAGAACGCACTTCTAAAGGCAGGCTGCTGGCAAAGAGATGATACCAGAACGCCTTCTGGTGCCACATGGTTAAATGCACAATGGCTTTATGAAGAGATAGCTAAGATATTGCAAAAAAGCCGAGGCCTTTGTTAAACGTAAACACAGGCGAGAGTGTAAAGTGTCTATAGACTCATGCGTAAGACTCCAGCTGCCAGGTCAGGGCTGGAGGTAATTGGTGGGTGAGTACAGAGCAGATAGGAGATGTGGACAGAATGTACAAAAGAATGTTTAGGCTAGAAGTATGCATAGAACTCAGGAAAAAATATAGACTTGCTTTATCCTGCTCAAGGTCACAGAGGTTAATTACTATTGTTAATATTTTGGGAAACAGATCAGATTTATTTAGTTGGAAAATGCCAGGGGCAGTTGCTATCTTAATAACTGCAGGAGTGGACAGCATTTTTTAAGTGTGCCTTTGGAAGTGGGTGTGCTTCGACGAGTGAATCTTCATGAATGGGTGGGATTAGTTAAAATTGTCTTTGGGAGTGGTTGAGATTAGTCAAGACTGTCTTCATGAAAAGGTTTTATTTAAAGGATCGGTCAAGATCGCCTTGAACAGTGGGCAGGATTGGTAAGTGTCCCTGAAACTGGGCGGCGGAATTATTCTAGATCTCATCATCATTGATTGACTGATGTATAAATCAAATTGGGATTTCAATTCTGCATTTACCATCAACCCCCTTTAATGAATTACTGTTAATTGTTGCAGGGTGGAATGGTAAACCCATACAGAATGGAAAATCGGTAGTGTCGGGTTGTAATCACTGACTGTTTGAATAGACATCTCCTAATCTCAAAAAATAAAAAAATTAAAAAAAATTGAGAATTGTCAAAGGAGCTCATGGCACCCCACCCAGGAAGAGTACTATAAAGGAGATGAATGGCTCGTGGGTCCCCTAAGGTGGTGGGGTGAGAGACTGGAGGCCCACACAACAGGCCTCCTTCATTAGTGCTGCACACTTGGAATCAAAATGAGCACTAATTACCTGAGAACGGCTCTGAGCATACGGACTGAATATTACAACGAGAGTGGGACTGAGGAACTGTTATATTTCTGACACCACTTTAGCGATAGCCATTATAAAGAATATGTAAGCTAAGGGAGGACAAAAAAAAAAAAGAAGAGTGCTTACTCAATGTGTTGCACATATGACAGCAGTCGGTGTTATCTAAATATTCTTCTCTCTTTCTCTCTTGTGGCTGGTACAGAGGTATCAGGCTTTAGAGACTGGGCTAATTGGCCCTCTAGGATCCTGTAGTGACTGAGGAAGTGGAGCTAATATGACAACTCTATATGCATACCGAGATTATCACAAGCTCCTTTGAATCTTTCCGTCTGTTAATATACAGCAGATTTAGCTCTACAATTAATTATGCCCACTCTTATTAAGGGGATTTAATGCTAGTCAAAGTACTTTGTGTGCAATTATTAAAGTATATCAACAGATATTCTCGGAGTAGCCAATACAGGACTTGTTGCAAATCAGTGTAAGCTCGTTAGTGCAGTAAGTAGAACTATTAAAGTGGAAAGGAAAATTCTTTATTGTACCCAGGTTTTAAAAATGGCAACTGAACCCGAAGGCTTTTAATTCATTTACTTAACAAACAAACAAATAGATGAATAATCCTTAACTTGAGTGTAACTGCAGTACAGAATCTGTAATGTCTAAAATAAACAAACACTGTAAAGGATAGTATAGTGTTAGTATAGCAATGCCGGGGATGTCTGTATCCTATACCATCAAACATCACAGAAGACAGAATTCCTCAAGGAAGTAAAGTGCGTCAGCTGTGTGACCTGATGGCATGGGGTCAAATTACACCTCAACCACTAATCCTTTACTGAGGATTAGCAAATATTTCAAGTATTTTAAGGCACGTTTATGTTTGTGTGTGTGCATGTCAGCCTGGATCAGACAGAAATCAACTTCCAAAAGTCACTAAGGAGCTGTTGCCCACATGGCAGACGTCCTGATATTCCCTACGAGCCTGCTGGCTGCATATGCTGTGTTCAATGAGATGAATCTCATCAGCACTGCTGCTGTGTGTCTGAGTGCACATTTCTCAACTTCTCAATTTCTTTATCTATTTATCCATCCATCCATCCGTCCATCCACCCATCCATCCGTCGACCCATTTGTCAATCCAGCTATCTATCAAACCATCTAGCTAGTCAATCTAATATCCATCCATCCATCCATCCATCAACCCAACCAACTACCTAGTCAATCTAACAGTAATCCATCCATCTCAATCTTTTACCAAAGTCTGTGTATTCATCTATCGTCTATCTTATCGTTTAAGTGATCTAGCCAACTAAATATCAGTCCATCTATCCATCCATCCCATATTTATCCAGAATTTGGAATTAAATATCACCCATTAATCATAAACCTCTCTCATTATCAATAACCAGCCATTAATACATGAAATCCAGTGGCATGAACTGAGTGAGTCATGGCTTTATACACACAGTGTGGAAATCTGGTAAACATCTCACACTGCAGCCCTGGGGAGAGGGATGTGAACATACAAACCACTAACTGAGCAACATGCTACACACACACACACACACACACACACACACACACACACACACACACACACACACACCTCCCCTCGGTGAAGATGGTGGTGGTGAGCATATTGTGATTAAAGAGAGCAGCACAGTGAGGGAAGCTCTAATGCCCCTGTTCGGCATCTCAAGTGGCCCTGTGGCAGCCCTCTGGAGGGCCATTTAACTACCCTCACAGCCCCCAACACATACACGCATATATGTAAAATATAAATATAATATGTGCCTGTAACCAGTATGAAACATACATCCTGTAAAAAAAAGTCACATGAACTTCACAAGTCAGATTTTACACACACGATTCATTTCTCTGCAAATGTTAAAAGTGAATTCACGTGACTAAATTGGATTCACATGCGATTTTTACATGATTCATTTTGATTCACACGTGATTTGTATGTTATTTGTGTGATTTCTTTTTTTTGTGTTATGTGTTAATTGTCCCATGATAAAATTTTTATTCACACGATTTTTGGATATGATACACTTCGTCGCGCTTTGTCACTTATTAATTTTTCACGATTTATTTTGTATTCACGTGATTTCTGTCTGTGCATGAGTCATTTACTTGAACGTGTTAATTTCTTACAAGATTCATTTCTAAGCACATGTAATTTTTTTACGCCGAATTCCTTTATTTTAAAGGGTTTCCTTGCGTGAGTGTTTTATTCACACCTGATTTACACGTGTTTATTTTCACATGTCCCCCCCACACACACACACCTCATTTATTTATTCTCACATTTGAATTTTTTGAAATGTAGGATTCATCGCGTGATTTTTCGCACACTAATAATGACTTTTTACACGTGATCACATAGTCACATGACATTATTTGCAATATATGCAATTTTCACGCATTGTTTTTTTTGTTTGTTCGCTTTTTTTTTTCTTTTTAATGTAAGGGATGCCCGCATAAAGCGCCACACCAAGACTGAGACTTCTTCTTAAAGTTTTTTCAAACTGGTTTTTGAACAGGTCGATATTCGGGAGAAGTTGAGCGGGTGAGCTGCAGGCCTTGGCATTATCGCGCAAGATGATCGCTGTAAAAATCAGAAGCATGGTGGCAAGAAGAGGTAAGATGTAATCTCTCTCTCATACATAATGTGGTGTGGGAGGCAGTTATGGAGCCATTTGGAGGAAATGGGGCTGAAGGAGAGTCTGGGTGGTCTCGGGAGCAGAAGGGAGGGGTTAAAAAAAGGCTTGGAAGAGAGCACATTTAGTATTCGTGAGTGTGTGTGAGTTTGTGTATGTGTGTGTGTTTGTCCAGCAGATGGACCATTGTGTATGAAGGTTCCTCTAAAAGCAGTACATTTGTGCTCCTCCTTATCCCTCTCTCCTCCTGTCTTCTGTCTTTGTCACCTTTTCACCAAGAGGGAACAAGAAAAACATTTATTTCTCTGCCTTCCCTTCATGACAGGATGTTATACACATTCGTCCCGGAGGGGAGGGAGAGAAAGATAGAGAGAGAACGAAAGACCGGGCCGTCAAAACAAAGCCGGTGAGAAAGCAAGCAGCAGACAACAGGAGTGATTAAAGGGAGGATGAATTCCTCCGTCCTCTCTCTGATTCAAACATCTTCCTCTTTCTGCACAGAGCCATCAGCCATCCACCGTTCCTTTCTCGTCCTTCATCTCCATGCCTCTATTATAGAACATCATCACTACACCTGGACAACTAACAGTTACTGGACCATACAACACAATATAATCTCGTCTACCGCAAACAAAATTCCGCATGCTGAAAATCAACCCGCGTTTATCAGAAGAACAGACATACAAACTACTGTAAATACAACAAGTATAAAAACAAACTGTGACTGGTCCTACATAGATACCCTAAAGATTCCCACAAACAGTTGCTAGCCAAGCCTTACCCTTGTTTCAGTGTTCAATCTCACCTGAATACTGCAGATTTGTAGCTACAAGCTGCGACTGCAATCATAAAGACTGACCTGTTGCGCATCCCAGGACTCTTATGTACAATCTGCTCATACTGAACGTCCTGTAAGCACACTCAGTACTGTTCGTCACTTTAATGATTAATTATCCCGCTATCCGCTGTTACCCAGAAGAGGACGGGTTCCTTTTTGAGGCTTTTGTTTTTTGCCTCAGGTCGTCTCAGGACGTTTTTTTTCCTCACCGCTGTCACCTCTGGCTCAAAATCGACATCCACATTTCTGCTTTATGACATTTATGTTGGACTGAATTGAATTTTTCAGTGATTTATTATCACCACTGGACTTACTAGATAAATTCAATTTGATATAATAGACCTGTTTGTATGAATATATTTGTACTTAATTTACCAAGTAATTAATGCAAATATGCTACTGTTCATTTCGGTAGATTTACGGCTTTACTGAATCATCTATTTTTTTCAAGAAATGAATTTATTTTATACAAACAAATACAAAATAGACTGACAAACAGACAGACAGGTAGGTGGATTAACAGATGGACCAGCAGACAGACAGTCAAACCGAGTGACAAAAAACAGATAGACAGAGTGGCAGGCAGACAGATTGATAGACAGAAAGACAGACAGACAGACCAGGAGATTGGCAGACAAACCAGCAGACAGAGAGACATATAGACAGACAAATAGATAGACAGATAAATAGACACAGACAGAGAGATACATATATATATATATATATATATATAGATAGATAGATCAACAGACAGGCAGTTAGACTTACAGACAGACAGATCGATAGATAGATCAGCAGACAGACAGTTAGACTGACAGACAGACAGACAGACAGACAGATAGATAGATAGATAGATAGATAGATAGATAGATCAGTAGACAGGCAGTTAGACTGACAGACAGATAGATAGATAGATAGATAGATAGATAGATAGATAGATAGATAGATAGATAGATAGATCAGTAGACAGGCAGTTAGACTGACTGACAGACAGACAGACAGACAGATAGATAGATAGATAGATAGATAGATAGATAGATAGATAGATAGATAGATAGATAGATAGATAGATCAGTAGACAGGCAGTTAAACTGACAGACAGACAAACAGACAGATAGACAGACAGATGGACAGATAGACAGATAGACAGACAGATAGATAGACAGGTAGGATCAGCAGACAGGCAGTTAGACTGACAGACAGACA
>JAQQZR010000003.1:1966007-1983430 GCA_030068235.1 Notoglanidium macrostoma
GAAAGAAATTAGAAAAAGAAAGAAAGAAAGAAATTAGAAAAAGAAAGAAAGAAAGAAATTTGAAAAAGAAAGAAAGAAATTAGAAAAAGAAAGAAAGAAAGAAATTAGAAAAAGAAAGAAAGAAATTAGAAAAAGAAAGAAAGAAAGAAATTAGAAAAAGAAAGAAAGCATCTCTAGTTGAAGACAATTAATAAGGAAGGCAGGCTGACCCTTCTGGTTTAGTTTAGGATTGAAGCTGATCTGGAGCAGTAACCTGATAAAGACAGGGGCGCTGTGTTACACTCCGCTGTGAACAGTAGCGACGTTCAGGTGCTCACTCAGCAGCACACAGAGAGAAGCCGAGGCAGAACGGCTGCACTTTAATCTTTCCACACTGACTGCATGTGGAAGCTGCTCTGACCCCAGACTTTATCCACTCACTGCTATTCATCTGTCTGAAGAGGCCACAGGAAGCAGGGGGCGGAGCCGCTTCGGATGCTGCTGCAGATCCACGCCGCCTCTAATTGATTTACGGCGGGTGAAGGGGTCCGCGATAAGCCGCTGTTTTATAATCAGGCGAAGCAGAGACGACCGTCTGGGCCTGAGCATGTTTAATGGATGGGAGAGAGCGATGAGGAGAAGAAGAGGGGAGTGGCTGGGCACGAGGTCTGTCCTTCATCCTATCCGTCCACAAATTCACACTCTCTCCATCGCACTGCTGTTAGCCAAATTCAATATGAGCCAGAGCTCCAAGTCCTATCATCATTATTCTCCATTTCCACTGTAATCCGCGAGAGTGTTGAGTACATTAGGGGCTCTCAACAAACCAACAAACAAACTGGAGCCAAAAACAGGGCTGAGTAAATCCACTAAACAAAAGATCTATAATGAAGTTAGAGTATTGCTGTGAAGCACAGTGTGGGCTCTGTGGCACCATGATTAGCATAGCTTGTTATTTTTTTTCCCGTGCAGCTCCTGATAGACAACGACATGACGGGCCACGGCCCAGCAAAAAATCCTCCACACACCCACAGACGAAACCCCAATTAGCGAAGACCGGAAACAATCACAAAGGTCGCGCAAATAAAGCATTTCCATTCATCCGTCAGAGAAAGACGATCGCTCTGCACATCAGATCCGGTGATGCTATTCTGACACGCAAGATATAGGAGCAGTGTTTAAAACGCAGTACTGGCAACCCAGTATGCACTCTGAACTGCACACTACTTCACATCCGAGTATAAAGCATAGTATGCAGGTATGACAACTTCCGTGTAGTCCTGCTAGACTAGTATGTCAAAAATAAAACCTGGCTATTGCTACTAGCGAATGCTAGCCAGAGAACTCGCTTATGTACCATGTATAAATGCCATCTAGCTTAGCTAGCAAGCATGCCATTCGGCTAGCTAGTTAGCGATCGGCTGGGCTATTTGTTCTGTTAAAGCATAAAAATGCAAGAAAGCATAAAACAAGAACAAAAAAAGCATAACAATACACCAAAATATGCAATTTATTGCTTATTTTCATTATGTTACATTTGGAGTCAAAGGTAACTCCGCTGTCCGCTATGTTGCTTGAATGTTTTGGGAAGCTGGATGTCATCGTGTTGCATCATGGGATGCATGGGATAAAGTGAGCTCTGGCTGTGTACTGGAAATTTTCACCAGAGTAGTGTATCATCCGGGTAACGTGAATTTTTCATGTAGTGCTTACTACTTACTTCTTTTCCAAGATCAAGATCAGTATAAGAGCAGTATCCAGTACAGCGTTTCAGGCACAGCCATTCTGAACCATAATGCAGGAGTTGAGACTGATACACACGCAGAATGGCAGATCTTGAACTCTTAATGGGCGCTAAATGAAAATCAATCTTCTATCAGACACCCCGAAAGCCAATCACAGAGCATTGTTTGTTTCTTTTAAACATCAGCCTGATTATATCAATGCACAGAATGCCTAGGGTTAATACCCCACACCATAGAGGAGAGATAAAGAATAGAAAAAGAAGAGAGATAATTATACCCAACAAGGCAATGAGTTAAAATTGTATTGAAGAAATTAAAACGGGGCTTTTTCTCTTTTTTAAGGGAAATGGTGTCACTCATGGCGTTCACACGCAGATAGGCTGTTAATTGAATGCAAATTTGGTTACAAAACCACAGAGAGATCAGAAAGATGTCTCCAGAGCCATTGGGGGTGGGTTGAGAAGAAGAAATAGATTTTGGACTGCAGTATCTTTGGCTTTTTGAAATTTAAGAGCCTACTTCTTGATGTACCTAGAATGTAAATACATCCGTAGTCTTTGAGTTCTTTCACGTAATCAGTGTGTTTATGGTGTGTTCACAACCAAAGTGCGGTTCTGTAGGCAGATGAGGACATCTTGGTGGTCTCGGTTGAGAAAGTGATTCGACTCGGAGTCGACTCACTTGCAGGTTGATTCACTCATGACGCGTGTTTTGGGGAGCGGAATGTTTGTGTAGATCAATCAAAAAATAGAAAGCTGTACGAAATGTACGAAATGTTTTAACGTATCTAATTATATAATTAGTAAATCATTTATTTATGGCTACGCGCATGTTCTTAATGTTTGGCATTTTTTGTGACATCTATGCACACCTTTCTTTTTTCTTTTTTTTTAAGTTCAGGTTCCCTCAACTTTTTCCATGGCTGTATTTCTAACCAATGGATGAAAGACTTTCATTGGCAGCAATACACATTCCTCAGCCTATGGTTTTTTTTTTTTGCTTTTTGGTTTGTTTAATTACATGCAGCGGAGAAAAAAACAAACCAAGATTTTACAATTTTCCGCTGATTCAGACTCGGCAAATGGACTAATAGGTGTGAACATGACCTTTGAGGTCCAGTTATGTACTTTGATTAGGTCTACCCCATCCAATACACCTTTAAACCCTCGTTATTTCTCTAAAGGTCAGCAATATTCTTCAAAACAATGATTAAGGAAAGGATGTAAATGTATGTATTACCATAAAGTAAAGTACAGGTTCCTCTAAGAGTTCCTATCCTCAAGGAAGGATCATATCATTCCAGGTCTACAAAACTACCACTCTATTACATGATACAATGTCTTCACACAAATAGGTATCAATAACTTCTTACAATTATTCTGATGAACTAAATGGTGAGGGTGCTCCGTCTAATAGAAACCGACACGCGGGGTAAATTCCTGCCACCAGAGACATCTGCACAAATTAACTGATAATTTAATTCTTTTTTTTTCATTAGGGACACAGTGGAGTAATAACTTGAAGACAGTTCCACCACCCCATTAATGTCTTAATTCCCCCTCCCATCCTGGGAAGTGTACAAGGCTGTGTGTGATAAGCATGTGTCTCTCAACTGTTCAGTCCATACCATGTTCTTTAAAAAATGTCATCATATTCAGTCAAAAACCCTCCAATTAATATCTTTCCCAGATGCGTTGGCATTATAGAGCAACCCGTGCACCTGGAGAAACATTCCAACAACAGCTGTCCATTTACACTTGGAAACGGCTTGATCTAATTATAGCCCAAACCTCGCTGTATTCAAGTTGCACCTGCAGATGTATGCAGCAGAGGATCCTGGGAGTTGGAGTCTGTGGATGTGTATTATCTTAGCATTGGCTAGAGTGCAAGTTTGTGATTGTACAGCTGTTGAGGATATTAGATCACCAGCTGCTGGCCATGACCCACCTCTGACAGCAGAGCATGCGACCACCTTCACGCTTACTGATCTGGGTAATTATCTGGGTGTCCAGCTGACCAACAAACACACACACACACACACACACACACACACACACACACACACACACACACATACACACAGACGGAGAGCATGCACAAATAATCACTTCCTACTCGCATTCTAAAAACAGCTGGAGTGACTCGAGACCCTGCTTCATTGAGTTGCTCCAGGAAGACATGAATCTGATCTGCGCTTGCCTTCACCCTAAACACATTAAATATGTTTATACTGGGATATTTGTTAGCGATATTTGTGCTGATTTGTTGGTGTTATTCCTGTCAGAAGTTAGCCATCATGCGCCGCTATGAGGTCACAGGAGGGCGCTGTTACTCCTAGCGCTATTACAATGCCGTTTAATTGGAGAAAAAGTTTCAGGTCTTGTTTTTAGTGCCTAAAAATGAAAGAGCAAGACCATCTTTCCTCACTCACCATTATACACCAATGTACAACATGATATAAATGAGAAATTCAACATAGTAATATTGCAGATGTTGCTGCAAATGCTGGCCTCAAAGATCCAGAATGCAATGCAGCTAGTCGACGCAAAGAGCTCTATAAGATGATGAGCGCGTCGGTGTTGAAGGTGATATTACAAGCTTTGGAAGCCAATCTGTTTCAACATAGCGTCCAGATGAAGAGGTGAGACAGCTGGACAGTGTGAAGCACTAAAGTGCCGCTGCATCATTCTCATTGGGTAGAGATGAAAAAAGAGTATCAGTTAGGTAGGAATGGCATTGCGGGTAATGAACGAAAATAAAAACGTGCTAAGAAGTTTACACTACGAAACTCCGAATTTCATTATAAAATAAATCTTTTTCTTTACGCAAATCTTTGGCTTGGCACTAGCTTAGAGAGACCATTACAGTGTTCAAAGACAGTCCTGATTCAGCACCACTCGAGCCACTTTCTCCCCTGCAGTGCATGTAAAATCCTCCACCCACACTAATCCACATGCCACAGCAGTGGAGCAGGGCACGTCCGATAGAAGGAGCCACTGTGGAGAGATGGAGATTGGCAAGTTGCAGACTTATACATGGAGGAATTAAATCTCTCCCCCTACCTACTTTTTTTCCTCTCATCTTTTGCTCTCTCTGGAATCCATCACTTTTCTCAGTGGGTGGAGAAATAAAGGCCCTGATGAACAGTAATTTCACAGCTGACATACTTTCCTCTGCTTTATTTGATAGCATTTATAAGTGTGAGGGAACGAGTGAGCGAGCGAGTGAGCAAGTGAGAGAAAGAGAGAAAGTGTAGAGCTGTTTTTCACTCTCAGAAGAGGTGGAACATGTATTATTTCTGATAGCACTGAATCAGGAGCACGATCAGAAAGAGCCCAGCATGGGTAAGGATGAAATGTCTGGCTGAGAGTGCAGCAAATGGAAAGGGGACAATATCAGCAAAGTGTTGACTTAGATAACCGAGTTGTCAATTATAGGACAGTATAAGTCTTTGGGTTCTGTAACGGCGAATTTTCAAGCTCCTGTGTTCATTTTTTCTTTGAACGTAAGCTGGAAAAACTCTCAGGACAATACTGGGTGAAAATATAAATTCCCTCTTTTCAAAGTGTTAACAGTGAAAACTAACAATAGCAGCAACAATGGAGGATCTTTGATGTCCGAGTTCTCTGTGCATTTAATTTCCTGCGATGAGGCACGAAGCAGCAACCAAACAGAACTCTCAGAGTTTTTCATAATTCCTCCAATTTTGGGAATGCTACATTCATTCGTTCATTCATTCATTCATCTTCAACTGTTTAACTGCTTCATCCTGGCCTTTTTCTTGCATGAATGATGCAGAGCACCATGCACACACTTTCATACACTTATTTGCACCAATTTACCATTCCACAGTCCACCTAATGGGATGTTTTAGAGAAGAACCAGAGAACCTAGAGGAAACCTGAGAGTGTTAGAGCCTGAGAGAAAAGCAAATCTGTCTAGCTCATGCTTTTCCAAAACTTTTAACAAATTTGAACAATAACATTTAGCCAATCACATTGAGTACCCTTGGTACCAAGGTGAGGACAGTAAACAAATTCTGCATGTGATCTTAGCTATGGTTTGGATGGATTTGCAATGGAAGCAATGAGGAATCAGGGGATCATGGATACGACACTGTACCATACTTTGTGGTGGAAAAGCACTCTTGGTACCTTACCAATAATCCGATAGCAATGGCATAACTGCAGTTTCACAGAAATCATATTTAGACATGTTCTATTTTTAATGCAAAAACAGCACTTGTCCATTTATATCCTACTGCTATCCATTAAAGATGACATTTCCACTGTGGTAACATCTGGACACAGTTCCTGAGGCGTATTTGTCTTCAAACTGGAAATGCTCCCTTGCATTTTGTGTGAATCAAAAGACCCCGAGTGCCAACATCTGTCTGCCTGCGTGCTCTTCCTAAGTCATTGCCAGATGACCTCAACTGTGGTTACCACCACTGGCCCAGAGGGGCTGCGTCAGCACCACTGGGGTGGATGCTGATATGAGAGCAAGGAACAACGGCAAAGGAAACAGTCACATAATGGCCTGGATTAATGATGAAAAATTTGATGTCGCCCAGTGAGCTTTGCGACATTCATCACCGTCTGCCAATTGGCCAGGTACTGGACTCTTCATGACCCAGGAGACCAGACAGCTGTGTGGCCACTGCTGCTCGTTGCGAGCTGTCCAGTCGCACCACACCGACAGCAGCCAGGGGAGTTTGGTCCCGCTCCCAGAATAGCAAGGATACAGTTACAGTAGCTGGGCTCACACCGCTGTTTCTGCTTCTACTTTTGTCAACCTGCCTGGTCAAGAACAGTCTTTATCCAACAATCCAAAAACAACATCTACTCTTGCCTTTTTTTTGCCGTCTCTTCAAGCAATAAAGCTTGGACAAAAAAGAAGACGTCTGGAGTTTTGGAAAGCAGTCTCTTGTCTGGCAGGCTTACAGTTTACAAGACTACGACTGACACAACATGCATGAGGGATGAGGTTTGGGGGAAAATGTTGCTAGTTCGTTAGCCAGACAGTCTTTCCTGAATGCACATGTCTGAGAATGGCGCTCCCATTTTCCCAGCCCTGTATAAATTGAGGTGCTACAATACCCCCTCTGCAATCTCGTCCCACAGAATAGAAGTGCTTTTTAGCCCAACTGACGTGTCCCCAAACTGCAGGGGCCTCCTGCTGCTCCACACACAGAGTGACAGGACTATTAAAGGGGCGTCTGAGTGGAAACAGAGGCTGGAGAAATACACAGCCACACCGATTTAAGTGCTGTCCCAATTACCTTCTAGCACCAGACGAGAGACGCTTGGATGCCTCGAAGAGCCACATAAAGCATAACAGTTTGGAAGAAGACCTAGGAATACATTTCGCTAACAAAACCAGGACTATTTCCTTGTCGAACGTACACACCACACACTGATCTCAGGTTGACAGAAAAACACAATGGTTTGGACCAAGGAAGTTAAATTCAATTTCCTTGGTTTAACCCATTATCTCTTCCATTGATTGGCAACAATATCCAGCTCTGAAAAGTACAACAAGAAGAGCTAACAGAAACTGGACACATTGATTAGTTTTCTTTTATCTCTGCTAAGAACATGCATGTCCCTTAATTATCTTCAAGTTCCATCGGATTTCCTTTTCAGCCAACATGTTTGTACGTCTCTACTCTGGGTGATGCATATAAGGATTTGGAAGAAATTGCTGAAACGCACTAAATTCCAACACTGATGTGTTTCTTTAGATATGGGACTGACTTACACCAAACACAGCACATGTAAGATGTGCTACATGTGGGCAAACGCTTCACGATGCTTCTAGTGTGAATTCTAAAAAGTGCGCAAATCTGTCACCTGCAGACTAGAGCAAAGCCACAATCAGATCACAGTGGGCAGGAAGGGAAACTCCTTCTGCACCATTCCTCCTTTAACATGCATGAGAGCACACGGCTTTCATTCACATCACCTCCCAGTGACCCCAGTGATGGGACTGCCTGCCTGCCAAGCTGCATGGCAATCCCAATGACTGGCAATAAAATGGCTCCAAAGGCCTCATTTACCTTCTGTTTGTGTTAATATGATTTGCTGGGCTTAGCTCCATGAGGTTGTTCCTGAATGCCTCTGCCATTCTAGGCCATGATAATACAGATAATACAGCTCAGTGTGGGAAAGTGCAAAGAGAGAAACGTGTCCCGTCCATGCTCTATTGTTGAGCTGTTGCAAGGGTCTTTTTCTGAAACTCTGGCTATTTGACACATTTACATTTGACGCCAGAGTTTGATACATTTCGTACATTACGTGAAAACCTTCGAATCAATCCTGAATTCTCTTGAACAATGCGTTCTGGGGTTCAAAGCCAAACCAAAGGTATCCGCTTTCTGTGATGGAATGTGAGAACTTGTAATAACTTGATCACTTGTCACGTTGCTTCCAGTTTTGCGACAGCAGGAAAAGGGTTGTTATGGTCAGAGGAGGACAGTAATGGACGTCTGGAGATTATGGAACGTCTTACTGATATATAAAATCGTAAGTGTAATTATTACACTTTTCTGGCATGAGAGCATTCCAAAAAATGTACATCTCATGCTGGCTTGCCTGGCTAAAAATAATCGTATACAATTTTATAATTTCTCATTTGCTGGTATTCCTGGCAAAAAGCACTTAAAAAAATCTTAAAACACAACCTATTTCCTATCATTTTGCAAACCGGTGTATGGAAAACTGACATAGGGAACTGTGCAATCAGTCCACAGTTTGGAAACCGAATTTCCAAACAAGCCCGAGTGCATAGTAAAGAATAAAAAGCATTCTTAAGCTTGCCTGGAAATGACTCCACTATGCTTTGGAAGACATCCGGACAGCCGGTTACCATCAATCGCAGCGCATAGCGTGGCTGATGTACAAGGGAGGTGTTGGCCCAGGAATGTGTAGCATAAGCAGATATCGAGCTTGGTATTGTGGGAGGGTGGGGAAGTGAGGGGGCAATTAGGACTGTGGCACTGAAAGAAGTGCAGGTGTGTGGACGGGTGATAAGAACTGTGCAGTAGCCATTACTCACCCCCTACTTCCCGAGCTACTCATCTCTCCCAACCAGAGTGCAACAGCAAATAGCCTTCCTGCCAACCACAGTGCATATCTGGCACTTTGAGAAAAAAACCCAAAAACGTTTCTCTCCCCCTCTACATGGCAGGCTTGCAGAAGTGAGGAGGACATGGCTAGCAGGGGAATGTGTGTTCATCATATCCTGTGAAGAAAAATCTTGCGCTTGCAATTTCGACGAGAAGTCGTTTAGAATAACGGCGGGGGCTCTGCAGGCTGGCCCATCAGAAAAGCAATTAGGATTAATTAAGTGTTGGTGGTGGCACTTTGCAATATGGATTGCACCTTTTATTATGGCTAACGGCTCACTGTAATGCGGTGTATGCCATCATTATTTCGGTGTGTGCTTATTTGCAAAAAAGATGGGCAAGATGGAAGAGCGGTTTAGAGCGAAGCTGGGAGGGAGCGAGAATCTGGAAGTTATAAAAAAAATAAAAAAAAAATCCAAAAATCGATAGAAGTGGAATCTTCACCAGTACATACTGCTTAAAACGTCTAAAGGTCAGGATGACACGATTGAGAAACCCACAAGAAGGCAGAGAGAGTTAAGCTCCACAAGGCTGGCATCAGGTGTCGTGCTGGATGAGAGCGCAGTCCTGAGACTGCACCTACGGACATCGTCAGCATTTTTTCCCCTACCCTTAGGCTGCAGATGCTCTTCCCCACCTGTGCATGTGTATACGTGTGCAAGTCTGAATGAGTATCTGTGTGTATGCACATGGATTTGCAGGTCCAGACACATCATTTTGGAAGGTGCTGTTAAGGTCATGAGGGGACACTGAGGAAAAGGGCATTCCTCTGGGATGACACATACAGTGTCATGTGTGACATTTATCCCTGTCGCTGTCAAAACTAAGTGTGAGTTCGTGTGTGTGTGTGTGTGTGTGTGTGTGTGTGTGTGTGTGTTTTCTTTTGATCACTTGCCCTCATTTAACCTTTACATCCATAGAGTATACAAATAATTATAATTTTTTTTCTTTTTTTACTGAAGCCAGATTTTGTACCTTGGACATCAGCTGCATCATGAAAGAACTGCATATAAATGTCAGGAATATTGATATATATCATATCACATATATATATATTTATTTTATAGAAACAATACTTTCTATAATTTTGGTGGTCTGAGATTTTAAGGTTAAAATGTCCATTTAATGTCAATCTATTAACTTTTTAATACGAGCAATATTTAAAGTAAATTTTAATGCAAATTTAAGTAAAAGGATATGTTTTGAAATAATTGAACCCTTCCAAAACCTTTCCTTCCAAATTCTTTCTGAACATTTTCTTTCCAAGCCATTGTGTACTTTTCCTTCCCAAACCTTTCCAAAACTTCTCTTCCCAAACCATTCCTAACCTTACACACATTCGGCTTATAAAAGATTGCACCACAGTCCTACTACAGGATGATTTAATTGTCTGATTAAAACCATGAAATCGGCAGAAGGAAAGAAGAACCATTTCCAAGTTGGACTAAAATAAATCTCGAAAGCAATTTCTGCTCTGCTTTTAACTTTCCTCTTACTGGTCCAACCCCAGAGCTGCTGAGCTCAGCCAATTCTCCCCAGTTTTAACTGGCTTTACCCGAACATGGCTTTCCTCCCCTCTCTCTCTCTCTCTCTCTCTCTCTCTCTCATGCCCTTTGGCTTACTGAAAGAGCATGCTAAATGTTGGCAAGTCCTTTCCAAGCATTGCATTTTCAATCCCAACCTCCAGAACATGAGCGCTAGTTGAAGCGACTGCAGAGTTTTACTGGATTTCCAGTTTCACTGCCTAGCCTGAACCTGAATTAAAATTGAAAGCCTTTTTCAGATTTGATGTGACTTGAACATCCAACTGGAGAAGTCTTATCGAGCCTAAACAGGTGGATGCGCACATTTCATTTCCAACCCCAATTAATGCACCAATCCTGAGTATAACAGGCTCCAGCGCTCGGCCCCGGACCAAACCAAGACCACACGGACTGAGAAACGGTTCGGCTCATCACCGCAGGGTGCTCAGTTCGGTTTTCTTTGTTACCTGCTTGGCACCAGAGTCCATTTAATTAGTGGTGGCCAATCTAACATTTTTTTGGAGATTAGGATGGGGAAGACACGGCGGGAAAGATAACACAATCCAATGAGATGAGTCGAAGCCTGCCATGCAAACAAATAAATGAGAGCATTAGCATAATACCAGTCATGGCTAGAAAGAGAGAGAGAGTGAGAGAGAGGGAGAGAGAGAGGGAGAGAGAGAGACAAAGCGAGAGAACCAGCTAATCTACAATTCCTCAAAACCAGGGAGACAGAGACAGAGGGATGTCTTCATCGACTTGAGCAGACAGTGCAGTAATTAGAGGATAAGTCTCTCTTATCAGCTCTCTGCTGCTGTCAATACCCGCTTCAGTCAAAATGACTACAGACCCCCAAACCCACCCCCAAACACTACACACACACACACACACACACACGATAAAGAAAGGGAATTAACCCTTACCTCAATCCCTTGGTTGTGGAGATGACTAATGAGTCCTTTCCTTATTGCTTCAGAAACTTTCCTTGTTGTTATCCTTTCCATTCCCTTCCTTTACGTTCTATTTGCACATCATTCTAACTTTACCCTTTCCTTTCCACACCAAACGTTTGCTTACCAAACATTTCTGAACCTTTCTCTTTCAAACCCTTCATTCCTCATGTGAACCTGTGGATTCCAAACCTTTCCATACCTGTCCTTCTCAAACCTCCATAAACTCTTCTTTCCTGATCTGAACCAAAACATTCCAAACTGCAACACAGCATGATATTTCCAGATTTTTCAATACCTTTTGAAACAAAGTGAACCAAAAGTAAACCGAGCTGAAATTTTTTAATTGGTCAATATTTAGCACTGCAGGGGGATGATGGTGACAGTGGGGATGATGATAATGATGGTGCTGGTGATAATGATGGTTATGGTGATACTGGTAATGATGGTAGTGAAGGTGATGATAATGGTGCTGGTGTTTATGCTGGTGATGATGGTGGTAATTCTGGTGATGATGGTGATGCCGGCCATGATGGATGATGATGCTGATGATGGTGGTGGTGGTGGTGATGATGTTGGTGATGATGGTGATGGTGATGACAGTGATGGTGCTGGTGGTGGTGTTCATGCTGGTGGTGATGCTGGTGGTGATGATGTTGACAGTGATTGTGGTGGTGGTGGTGGTGATACTGGTGGTGATGGTGGTGATGCTGGTGGTGATGCTGGTAGTGATGGTGTTTATGCTGGTGATGATGTTGGCAATGATTGTGGCGGTGGTGGTGGTGATGTTGGCAATGATTGTGGTGGTGGTGGTGATGCTGGTGGTGATGGTGGTAGTGATGGTGTTTATGCTGGTGATGATGTTGGCAATGATTGTGGCGGTGGTGATGCTGGAGGTGATTGTGGTGATGGTTGTGACGATGGTGGTGATGATGGTAGTTATGTTGGTGATGGTGGTGATGATGGCGATGCCGTGTGTTTGTGTAGAAGACATGAGCTGTAGCTGTGTGTTCAGACTGCGACACAAGTGATTATTCTGTAAAGAGAGCCTCAGGACCACAGCATGCATTATGCAACAAGGCACACACAAACACACACAAACCCCATGGCCTGCTTGCCTTACATACACACACACACACACACACACACACACACACACAGCCAACACATTATACCACACAAGCACCCACAGATGCTCATTACCGAATTAATTTGATATTTTAGTATAATATTAAAAATGTAAGCAGTTAACAATAACAGTTTCCGTTGAATTAAAAAAAATTGTGGTAAAAATGTAGAAATAAAAACATATCTTAGTAAAGGATTTGAAAAAAATATATCAAATTAATCGATGGGCTTAATACATTTGAGAATAAGTAAATAAATAAAAAATGATCACGAATAAAATTGGTGAAACATTTGTTAGGTTTGTTCATGAATTTGTTTTTGAGTTTATGCCTGCTATTGCTAATAATATTATTCAATAAAAAAAATAAAAATAATAAAATATTTTTAATAAATTTTTAGTAAATAAAAACTAATGATTGAACATTTTCTAATGTATTTTTTAAATGTGATGTAAAATTTGACATTACAGAAATGCAGATTAAAGTCTAGCTATTGTTCAGTCAGCATCGCTGTGATCCTTATAGACTGCGCTGTCCACATCCAGGGTCAATTCTCCATTGACACCATCGATTCCCTGGACGCACATGTCGATGCCGTTTGGGATGCTGGAATTGGAATTGAGCTGATTGTCCCCCGAGCCACCGTGGAGCAGAGGGACATGAGCACCGGCAATCAGACTGAATTATTTCCCATAAAATTCATGAATTTCATCTTTACAATGACCAACCAATGACATACCCAGTTACAGCCGCCTTACAAACTGGAGGCCTGAATTAGGGAATGATGGCAGGGACACACTTACACACACACAATCTTACAAACACTCACACACACTCTTACACACACACACATACACAGACTAGTACACAAACTCTTACAAGTACAAACCCTTACACACACACACTCGCACACACATTTGTACACACACTTACACAAACTAGTACACATGCTTACACACACACACTTGCACACACACTCATAGATACACTAGTACTCACACATGTACACACACACTTGTGTTACACACACACACACTCTTACACACATTTGTGCATACACTTACACAAACTAGTGCACACGCTTACACACACACTCTTACAAACACTCATAGATACACTAGTACTCACTCTTGTACACACACACACACACACACACACACACACACACACACACACACACACACACACACACACACACCCCTGTTCCTCTTGCTCTATATATTTCTACCTCCACTCTATACTTCTCATCTAACATTAATGCCTGTTGGTTTTTTAATGAGGAAAGAGTGCGTCCCTCTGGACAGGAAGTAGTGGGGGATGGGGGATTTCAAAGCGAGGATTTGCAGGAAGAGAGGAGAAATAACTAAAGCACATCTCGTCCCATGGTACTGTTGTTGTTTTTTTTTTTTCCTATCATCGACATTGTAGTTCCAAAAAGCCCTTAAAATGAGTAAAGAAGAGAAATAAAGAAGAGTCTCTCTTCCCAAAAAAGAGAATAAAATGAAATAAATAAGAACTTGACTGCTCTGGGGTGGTAAGCCTGCCTTCAGCCTTATTTGTAGACTCGCTAAGGCGTTTCCTGCTACACGTGCTTTAATCACTCCGACATATTCACAATTTAATAAGAATCCGCTGGAGTGTGACCGAGACGAAAATGCTTTTTGTTCTTCTCCACTTCTCTGTTGTCTTGCTCGTGGACTGTGTTAAAGAACGAGGCCTCACCTGCTGCAGCGACCTCAGGCACTTCATAAAAAAAAGCTAATTAGAGCAAAAAGAAAAGGAAAATGATGGAGAGATGAAGGACTGAAGAGGAAGAGGAGGAAAACGCAGAGGGGTGTGAACACGCCATTTAGACTTTCAGACATTTTTTTCTGCTCATTAACTAATTCCCTTTAATTATTTATTTTGTTGATTTTAATTAGTCCGTTTTTACTGGAGAAATGACCGAACTGATTGACGCGGATCCGTCTCGGTCTGATCTCAGCAGAAAACGGTGTCGAAAAGAAAAGAAAGGATTTGATTCAATCCTGTAACCAATGGAAAAGAATTGGATCTGGAAAGGATTTATTTATGTATTTAGTTATTTTTGTCTGGAAATGTTTACATATATATATGTAAAAAGAAATGTTTTTGGTCAGAATTCATTTTTCTTATATAATCATTTTACATGTGTAGGATATACGTATATAGTATATAAGCGTTTTAGTTTTTAAACTAAAAGAAAGTTAAATTAAAAATGATGTCAGTTGATACTCAGGGTTTAAGCTTTTGGAAAAGGTTTTTTACTCAATATTTGTTTTTTAAAACATTTTATATTGTTTTTCTGTATGTAACCGTCATTACTTATTGCATTATTATAAGTTGCCTATTTTACTATTTTATTTTTTGAATTGTTTGTTTGTTTTCCAATAAATTATTATTATTATTGGTATTATTATTATTATTATTATTAGTAGTAGTAGTAGTAGTAGTAGTAGTAGTAATTTTTTATTATTATTTTTATCAATAACAATGACAATAATAATAATAATAATAATAATAATAATAATAATGATAATGCTCAATGACAACGACAACAATAATATTATTATTAATAATAATAATAATAATAATAATAATAATAATGATAATGATCAATGACAACGACAACAATAATATTATTATTATTAATAATAATAATAATAATAATAATAATAATAATAATAATAATAATAATAATAATAATAATAATATATGGGGTGTAACATATGTTAAAAACATGTGTTAAATATATTTAAACCCAAAATAGGCTTTTTTTGTTTTGTTTTGTTTTTTTTTCCTTCATTTTTTTACTAACTAAGGCTTACTAACGGTTACTAAAGATGAAGGAATGTATCTCTGTTAACGCATCTCTGACACTCACTCATTCTTTTCTTGCGAGCTATAAACCTGACCGCTCATTGACATTGAAATTAAACCTTCATCGCTTGTACAACTTTCTTGTTTTGTGGTTTTGTCCTGCAGGATTCCAGTCCAGAGCCACTCCACTAACCTCTAATCAAATTCCCTGTGAACTTCTCTTCGGGTTCATATCTGTATTTGTCTCTGTGTCTCTGTGCAAATGAAAAAGAAAGCGAGCGGGGATCCTCAGGTAACCGCTATGGGCCCGCTCTACTTCTGAGAAAATTAATATAGCGAGCAAGACGTGAGCTTTCCTTCCAGACGGCTGCAGTGTGGACTGAGGACTGAAGTCAAGATCAGAAGCAGCGAGTCAATGAACTGCATTAACGAGATCAATATCATTAATAATAAAGACGAGTAATGAACTGAGCTGAATAATTAAAAGAACGCACGTTATGCCGAGCCCACACATCAGACATCTGTTAGAAATAAGATGACGACCTTCCTTTTAACTCAGGCCTGTGAGTAGCTTTTTGTGTGGGTTCTTCTTTTCGCGGTTTTCTCTTGATCTGTTCTTTTTATCCTTTTACACATTTTATTTATTTATTTTTATTTCATTTCATTATATCCATTAATTATATTTGTGTGGGATTATTTAAATTTAATTCAATTCTATTCTATTATTATTATTAACGTTCACATATTTTATTACATTTGAAGTCTTCTCATCAATTCACTATTTTATTTGAGCTTTTTGCTGCTTTATTCATTTTTTCTTTTTTTTTTTACTTTGCCATATTCATCTGATTTCATTTAATCAATTTGTACTTTGTCATATATTCGCGGCTTTCTTTCTTGCTTTATGTGTTCTGTTTTCTTGCTGAAATAATTCATGACATGTTGTTAAATTAAAACTTGCACGTCTGCATCATTTTCATGCTCGTCAATCGTCATTATTTTTATGTATCCTTATTTATTTTTTACTGTTTCTGACTGTTTCCTTTCATTCAACTAATTTTATATGTGTGCACGTTAACTTTAATTTTACACGTGTCCACTTTTTAGTGTTCTGAGTCGTCAATCAAAATGAAGATAAAAAAGAAATGTCAATATAAAAGAAGAGGAACTCTGAGCAAGTGTTCACAGACCGAGCGGAGGGACGGAGGGACGGAGACAGAGACGGAGAGAGACAGTAATTGCGGGACGCTGAGGCTCGGGCGATCTGTGTTTTGTTGCCGTGTTCTCCAAGCAAATACCCGGTGGAAGAGCTGTCAGAGAATGTGACAGCGTTCAGCTTTAATGGAGACTGCAATCTGTTGCCTGCGTGCTTCAGAGCACACGGAGGAATAGGAGAGAACACACACACACACGCACACACACACTGCGTCAGGATGGGACAGCGTCCTTCACACCATACACTTTTCACTCCATCAGGAAAAGGAAGTGTGGAGCAGAAAAGGAGAATCTGTAACTTCATGAAGCAGAGTACAGGAGTGGGATTTATTTACACACATACAACGGAATTATATCAAAATCACTGGACTTTATATCACAGTATGCTTTTCTGAGACAACACGGATATCATGATTTAAAAAAAAAAACAATGAAAAGTTAAAACAGCCCGTTTTTTTTTTTCCCAAACTCATCAATCTGTACAAATCAAGACTTTTTTTTCTAAAGTTTAAAGTTAAAGTCTAACCTCTGCAGTTTAAAGTTTGAATTCAAGTTTTATTTCTTTATAACCGAACGTTATTTTTCATTATCATAACGTACTTGTTGTAGATATTACATCGAGCGGAACAGCGTTTTTCCTTTACAGTTTTAGATTTCTGGGGTTTTAAATGATAAAAATTTTGAGTTTAAAGTTTTATCTTAACCTTTACAGGTTTTATCTTCATGTTTTTTCTTCTTTTTAGTTTTAAATAAAGTTTTGTTTTGAATGAAACTTTTTATAGTTTTTGTTTCAGTTCACTTTAAATTCAACTCCGCTACATCACACCGCCCCGTCGCTGATTATTTTCCTGCAACTGCATGACACACGAGTGTGTTATTCCTTACGTATCAGCTAATATTGGAATATTATGAATAGAAAT
>JAQQZR010000003.1:2003635-2020662 GCA_030068235.1 Notoglanidium macrostoma
TTCCGCTTACACCACAGCAATTTGGCACGAATTACATATTTCTATTCCTTAAAAAGACGTTTCAGACACTTTGACGCTGACCTAACCCTAACCCTAACCCTAACCCGGGTTACATATGACTTGCAGGTTTATATTGTTCACCTTGTGTTTTAACACGATCTGGTTTTGAAACTGACGTAGTGCTGTACACCTTCCTGCTGTACTTCCGGTATCCCTTCATCCTTTTGACTCTCCTGACCTTTAACCTTTCACCCCTGCGGCTATAAAGTGTTCAACACTCCATTTACGATCTAATCTCCACCACTAGCGAGAGTGAGAGAGAGAGAAAGCTAGAGAGAGGTAGAGAAGAGGAAGAAGAGAGGAGCGGAGCTGGAAAATAAAAGAATAATCGAGAGACTTCATCAATTTTTCATGAATTTTCATTTGGGCGAGGAGACCCCTCTTAAAGCGATCGATAGATCAAGCGGCTGTCACACGGTTAGCACCTGGGGGCTGCTGCCATGGTCACGGAAGAGCTGGGAGAAGATCAGAGACAGCTTGCAGTGGCAACACACACCCCCTACCAGCTTCACGCATACATACACGCTCCACACACACACACACACACACACACACACTCACTTCCCTTTCCTACTTCATTTCCCCTGCAGCACTGTTGAGCTTCTTCAATTACGCCTGATAAATATGAAAACGGAGTCACTCCCTAAACACTGTGTTTAAACCTAATCTAATTGTGTAAGATCTAAAAGAAATGGAAAACAGAATCTGAAACTTTATAAACTAATGGTTCTTTACCAAATGTAATTCTGAAGAAAAACAAAAACAATGCACATTAATTGATGTTTTGACAAAAAAACGTATAGAACTCGTACAGTCATGATGTCATCATGAACTAGGGGCGTGGCTTATTTGATTGACAAGCCATCAAAACACATTATTGTGTTCATCCAGTATCCAAATCCAGCTAACCAGAGAAGAGTAGAAACTGTAGATTGTAAATGTTTTGCTTTACACTGTATGTAGTAGTGGGAAGAAATTAAGAGCAAACAAAAATTTTCGCTGGTGCTTTGTCCTCCGTTTTTGTTTGCACGCTTGCCTCTCAGCTTGCGACCTGATTGGTCCAGAGGCAACAAAGCACTTGATATCAAGAAACGTGAGCCGCCTGCGACGCTTTAACGTTAGCCATGTTTTAATTCTAGTTATTCACGTTGTGCTGCAAAGCCACCAAACAAGTTGTGAAGAACCAGAAATCCAGGTGGTGGAGCTAGACCTGATAAAACCCCTGCTCTAACTCCTGACCCGTGAGAAGCTGTATAAACCTAACGCACATATCCAGCCTGAAAAACCATTGCTGTTTCTATTCCCAGGACCTTCATTTCTGCAGTGAGGAGCACAAAATCATGTGACTGAATAGCCGGGTTGTAAAATGATGGCATCCATGAAGACATGAGCAAGTCCTGGAAAGTTCTCCTCCTCCTGATGAATGTTACACACACCGGATGAGGAGCAATTCCTCAAAGTTCAGAGCCATCCCCAGATCAGCTCCGATCTGCCAATATTCCTCCCTCTGGACTTCCTGGCAGGCAGCATCGTGTAAACCCCCAGACCACCGCGCAACTCCGTCTCTCGTCTGAGCTCTCATCTGTCTTTGCCTGGCCTCGTCTTTCATTTCCATCTCTAGCACAAGGAACGTGAAAATGTGGAGCTGGAGACAAGGAACTGAAAGGAAGAAATGTAGCTCTGGAAAAATGCTGAAATGTCTTGTAAGCGCTGCGTGTTCAGACGCAACACAACGGCACAGCTTTCTTGTCTTTCCTCGACCTATGAAAAGGAAGCAGTTTTTCTTTCTAAAAAAAAAAAAAAAACACAATTTCACAAAAGCAATAAAATTTCAGACCAGATCGTCCATGAAGTCCATGAAGCTGAAGTGAGCTCTTTTGCGCGGCTTTTCTAACCCTTCATCCATTTTATGACTTATTCTGATTGCTGTCTATTTTAAGACTCTAATTGTATGTTATTTCCTGTATTAGGCGCAGACCAAAATTGTACGTCCATGTAATCGCATGATTATTGGCCAACAGCAATCTACATTAAACAACAAAGAAAATAATGTTCCAAGGTCGGAGCCTCCCTTCTGGCTCCACACACACACACACACACACACACACACACACACACACACACACACACACAGTCATTCCATCTTTGATTCAGAAATGACCAAAATTAACCATGTGGTCATTTTGGAGAAAGTTATAAAGAAACTAGTGAGTACATGCGAAAGTCAGAGACTTACATGCTACTTCCAGCGAGGCATTACGACTCACGGCTTCCCCGAGGTAGTTGCGGGCCACGCAGACGTACGCTCCTTCGTCCGGTTTGCTCCGGCGGCCGTGGACTATTTTCAGGAAGAAGAGGGAGCCGGTGGGTAGCAGCATGCGGTGGGAACGAGAGTCGTCTTTGTCCGTCTCGACCCTCTCGCCGTCCTTGTACCACTCCACCGTGGGCGTGGGCCGCCCCTCGGCCTTGCAGTTGAGGGTAGCGGGTTCGCCCTTGGACACTATCAGGTCGGAGGGATGCTCCACGATGCGGGGCGGCGAATCTTCCTGCCGTAGACGAGATCCTGTAGAACGCACACAAAAGACAAGACAGCTTTACAAACCACAAAGTATGAAGCACTGATACTGGAGACTCCTTACGTTAATGTTAAATAAACATCTTTTTACAGAGCACTTCATCAACCAACGATTACACGTGAAGTTTCATCTAATCGTGTGAACCACGTGCTATACAAGTCCCTGCGAATGAGCTGGTCATGTATCAGAACTGAGCTGGCCAATCAGATTGGAGCATTAAACAGCGCTGTGGAATAAGTGTATATATTTTCTAAAGTATAATGGTTTCTGTGTTAAGCCTCTCGATTGAAGCCATATTGACTGTAATTTATTTCAAGAGCAGCCTTAATCTTTTTCTGGCACAGACGTTAATCCTGTTCTGTTCACGACTTGGCAGTGATACATCCCAGACTATCGTCTTATCTAACAACAATAAAGTGATTTATATTAAAATCCCCAAAATACAATATAGAGTCTTCATCTCAGTGATGATCAATATTTACAGTACTGATGGAAATGTAGCCTGAAAACTCCTTCCCATGCTCATCGATCCTCTTGTGCGAAAGCACTACAGGACAACAGGGAGGATGTAACAGCACAATTTTCGTTTGGATTTTACAAACACCACACGCTTAACGCTGTGCTTTTACCTTAATACTCTAAGCTGAACAGGATGCAAAATATGCATTTCTGCAATATGCACAATAAATGGAAAATAAATAAATAAATAAATAGACATAATTACACTCATTATTTTCAAGCTTGACTGAAAAAAAATAAAGCCTCACAATGAAAAAAAGCCCCACAGAACTTCGTACACACCTCATTTTAACCCAAATTCTTCATTTATTTGTCATTTATTCCTTTAAACAGATTGTGAATAATAAAATAATGTTGCCCAGATAAAAAACATTACTTTAACAAATATACTTTCACAACACCCGAATTGTCCTACACCATTTTTTCCAATGGCCAAAGAAAAAGCTTGGCTAAAATAAATAGCTTCAAAAATGAAAATAAAATGAAAGTTTACGGTGATTTTACATATGAAAGAGCTCTTAGACCTCTTTCACTCTAATCCTTGAATCCCAGTTCGTGAATTCCCACCACCTGTCTTTGACCTGTCAATCCCAAGTATTATTTTCTTCCCACATCATCCACAACTCCAACCTTTTTACCCAAAACACTAATTCCGGGTGTCCTAGCAGGCCATTTGGGACCTGACCCATATGACAGAGGGCTTCCGAGGGGTTAGACCCACACTGTGTTAAAATGCTAATCCCCTGAGCCTTCCCCTGCATGGCTCTGCTTCATGTATGGTTGATGCTGGCAGGCTGTGCTACGAGTCTGGCCCTTATGATAATAGCGTGTGGGAGAGCGTACGGCGCGAGTCTTAATCCGAGCGATAAGGAGCCAAGGGCCACCCTGCATTTACATTACTGAAGTTTGGACGAGCTGGAGACAAAAGCAGGCTCTGATCCCCCCAAAAAATCCCAGCCAAAGCCCGGAGCTTAGTTTGGTGGGTAACGCTGCTATGCTAGTTTTGCACACTTCAATAAAATGTGGCTGGTTGTGACGGCACTCTGTTGATTCTAAAATGCTCCTTTTCCACTCTTTTCACAGATTTGAATAGTTTAACTCTGAGAAGGAGTATAGAAAAGCGGAAGGGAGAGGGTCATTGTTTACACTGCATGAATATGTGTGTGCGCGCGAGTGTGATTCAAGATAAAACACATCAGAATATTCTTTTCTAAAGCACCTGATGCTAATTCAACAAAATGCACTGACATTCATGCTAGCTGTGCTGGGAACACTACATACACAGTTGATGCTAACTGTTGTGAAGGATACAGAGTTCATGCTAGCTGTGTTGTAAAGCATATACAGTAGAAGTCATGCTAGCTGTGATAAGAAGGCTCTATAGTTCATGCTAGCTGTTATGAAGAATCTATAGTTCATGCTAGCTGTTATTAAGTATCTATAGTTCATGCTAGCTATTTAGCATATAAAGTTCATGCTCATGCTAGCTGTTATGAAGAAACTATAGTTCATGCTAGCTGTTATGAAGGATCTATAGTTCATGCTAGTTATGAAGGATATAAAGTTCATGTTCATGCTAGCTGTTATGAAGGATCTATAGTTCATGCTAGCTGCTATGAAGGATATGAATTCAAGTTAGTTATGTTTAAAGGATCTATAGTTCATGCTAGCCGTTATTAAGTATCTATAGTTCATGCTAGCTATGAAGCATATAAAGTTCATGTTCATGCTAGCTGTTATGAAGGATCTATAGTTCATGCTAGCTGCTATGAAGGATATGAATTCAAGTTAGTTATGTTTAAAGGATCTATAGTTCATGCTAGCTGTTATGAAGGATCTATAATTCATGCTAGTTATGAAAGATATAAAGTTCATGTTCATGCAAGCTGTTATGAAGGATATGAATTCACGTTAGCTGTGTTTAAAGGATCTATAGTTCATGCTAGTTATGAAGGATATAAAGTTCATCTTCATGCAATTGTTATGAAGGTTATATAATTCATGCTAGCTGTTAAGAAGGATATATATTCGTGCTAGCTGTGTTAAGAAGGATATACTATACAGTTCATGTTAGCTGATATGAAGGATGCTACAGTATCTATGTTATGAAATATAAACAGTATCAGTGTCAGGATATATATAGTTCATGCTATCCATTTTATAAAGGATATATAGTTCAGAAGACCGCTCGGGGCAAGTTGCGCATAGGAAACAGGGACGAGAACCTCCCTTTGGGGGCCAGGTGTTCTGCTGGCGTACAGAACTGAGGGTTGAGATTTGTGGACGAAGCAAAGTACAAACAGGAGTCTTTTTGTTTAGAAGGCTGATAAGAGCTTGAATGCTGGTTGTGCATAATCCTACCTAACTGTTCGGATCTGATAACAAGAAACAGGACAAGATAGATGCACGGTTCAGGCAGAATGAAAAAATGTACTTATTTATGTTCCTAACAGAGGTAGGTTGAGTAAAGGAGAGAGAACATGATGGGTGTCTTCCCTTTGTCAAGACTCCATAAGGTCAATTGTCTCCCACTGTGTCGTATTGACCCCTAGTTTGGAGGAGGTGACTTCTCCACACTCCAACTAATTTTGGCTAATCCCTGCCATTTCCCTCTCATTGATTAATGATCAGAGCTGCTGTCTGTTATCTAAGTGGGGCAACTGACAGGAAACAGGCTCAACAACTGTGACAGCGACTAATGGATCATTATCTAATCCGCTAAAGGCTAGAGCTTCTTTAAAAGGTTTGTGTAAATATAATGTATGTCACATATGTAACATATTCCACTCTCGTCTTGTATCTTCAACATCTGATATAACGCTATGGACGACAGCTGTGTATCAAACTCCCAAATCGTCATGTGTGCAATAACTGTGCAATAATCTACATTATTTGTGTATCTTGTGTGCTGAGGATTGAAGTTCAGTGTCTACAAGGGTTGCAAAGGTAAAGTGGAAATTCTTTTCATGACAAGGAAGCTGGCAAGTGCGGTATGAGATGATTTGCATCCACTGACTGCCTGAATTATTTATAACCACACGCAGTTCACGGTTCATACTATGTCATGACCTCCAGGTCCTGATCAGCCTCATAATCTCACTTGGAATGTCCTGATCAGACTGGCATGATCAGCTCTGTAACAGATTAATCAGATTTGCTTCTATCAGATAACTGAACTTGGATCGCGTTTTCGCTCTTTGTCCTCCACGATAGGCACACTCTCAACAAATGCCACCGAGATGTCTTCAGATAAGTACCCTGATCTTTATTTTACTACAGAGAGAATAAGATGGCCATGTGGGGAACGTTGGCGAAAATCCTCCATATTTAAAATTAGGAATCTGATATTAAGTCCTGACTTTTGCATAAAACGCTCCTTTAATGAACAAAGTGTTGTAGCGCACACAAACACAAACATATGCAGGGCTACCTGATTGAAGCATCTGCTTCCCTTCTACAGCGCTGAGTTACTGGCAGAGGTTTTACATAGATGAGGCAAAGACATCAGCACTGGCCATGCAATTCAATTTCGTTCAGTTTAATTTCGTTTAATCCAATTTGTATTCCGATCTACATCCTCTAATCACTTAAACCTTGAGCCACCATCTGCCCGCTGCTTCTCTACAGCAGGAGAAAAAAATGTACTCAGCAGATGCCTGTGTGATTGCTGAGAAAAAACGGGTAAAGGCAAATGCGCGAGGGATGGAAGTGGCTGTGCCAAGTGTGCTTCTCACCATGCAGATCTGTAAAACAGATTTGTGTATTTTCTTGGCATGCCAAGCACACATATGCTGTGGCCTTATCTTTTAAAGCAGTCACCTTTAGACATGACATTAGAAATGAAATCAGTTCAATCTAAAATTATCCACTCAAATTAGCCAATCAAGGGCCGTAATTAATGCTTCCCACTTATCGGTAAACAATCAAGAAAATGGAGAGAACTTCGTTTGCCGTGATTGCAGTGACCTCACTAGCCTACACATATAAAAGCTAAATATATACTGTATACTTTCAATCCCAAAACTTTTACTCCTCTGACACATAGGAGCATAGCAAATTGAAATCCTACTGTATATTTCCTTAGCATGCCACTGGGTAAATCAATTTGCTTCATTCTGGAGAAGCACTTTTCTGTCCCCCGGACTCTTTCTATTTTATGTAAAACCCTCTCACCGGTGCCCTCTCCTAATGTGATCATAGGTTGTTGTGCAATCAAGGGCTCTCTGCAGCTCAGACGAGTGCACTTCACTCTGGTCCAGGCCTTCTCCAATCAAAGAGTCATTACTCCCTTTTAGACCTTAGCACCAATGGTATTTCACCCGCAACCCACTGTACATCACAGGAGAGGATGAACAGGACATTCTGCATGTCTGCAAGTGGGGGTAAAATGGATCATTTTACAAATTAAAAAAGGATAGGTTTCTGCATGAAAAGCTGCCATTACTGTACATCATTGTAAAGAGACTCAGAATCTCCCTCTGATCAGTCAATTTCCACTGCTGGCTAACAGTCCCCAACCAGGCGCATTCAACTAAGATCTCTAAAGATGTTAGATAGATGTTCTCATGTTAGATAAAATTTGTTGGTCTGGAAAAGCGACTCAATTGACTACATTGCGACATCATTGACCTCTTAATGCTTAACCATTTAGCTAAAAATCAGACAATTCTTAGAGGTTGCTTTCACAGCACTGCTTCGAGTCACTATTTCAATGGTGCCTTCTGACTAGCGCCACGGACTCTAGTCAAGACTCCAGTAGGAGAATAAACGCACACGTCTTTCTCCAGTCATCTTTGAATATTGTGTTTTCAGTGTTTAGCCATGTTGACAATTCATGAAACGGAGCAGAGATAGGAGGAAAATGGGGTGGCGTGGTGGTGCAGTGGTTAGCACTATCGCCTCACAGCAAGCAGGTTCTGGGGTCTTTCAACCAGGGGCCTTTCCGTGTGGGGTTTGCAAGTTCTCCCCGTGCCTGTGTGGGTTTCCTCTGGGCGCTCTTCTCCAACACTCCAAAGACATACAGGTTAATTCAATTGGCTACTCTAAATAGGTGTGAATGTGAGTGTGAATGGCTGTAAGTCTCCGTGATAGCCCTGTGATAGATTGGAGACCTGTCCAGGATGGACCCCTTCTCTCACCTAAAGTCAGCTGGGATTGGTTCCAGCTTCCCCTGCAACCTGCAATGGATAAGTGGTATAGAAAATGGATGGATGGTGACATGAAATATAAAAAAATCAACAAAAGTCTGTAAAAATCCTTTCCTTTCCGCACTATTGTCTCTGCCTTCAGTGAAATGCATGTGACTGGATAATCCCACAACACCGGACCTACAGAGCTAACTTATTTTTTAGGAAACGAAAGGTTCTGAACTATTTGCCATTTTTTCATATGTTTATTAGTACCGCTACAATATTCTTTATGTTTGGTCCAGTGAATAACTATGCTAGGTCCACCTGCCCTATACCAAGACAGATACCAATGTGCACTGAAGGGTCTAACAAGTCCTTCCTCCAAGACCAGTCAAATCAGCTGCCACATCTTTTCTACTGCTTCTCATACACTTGCAGAGAACCTGGACTTGTTTTGAAGCCAACATTAATTGCCCTGTTCTCTAGATATGAACTAGCATCACTCTAATAGAGACAAAGGAATCAGGAAGTCCACTGTACCCACCTAAAGAGCAGGACCATTTATCCTCTTTTGGACATCTGGTCAAGGATGGCTAATCCTGAAGATACCTAGGCCAATCTTCTGATGATACCACTACTTTTAAAACATATATCATTTATTTTCAGGATCAAAGGATGCAAAGGATCTTTCTTTCCCTCCAAGTCTTTCTCAGGAAGAACTGGGAGAAGGACATGGTTTCTATGGATGCACAGAGTCCTCAGGGGGGATGCGGTAATATGAGGCATTGTTTGCGCGCTGGTCAAGGACAATGCTGTCTTTGCCCAATGGTACTCCTTGCTCTGCAGTTGGGGGGAGGCTAATTTTATCTGCTGTACATCAGGTTGTCCCATATGCATTTACAAAAGGATGATGAATGAGGGGAAAAGGAGAATGCAGAGAATACATAGTGGGAGGTGTGGAGGGAACGTCCATTTCAAAGCAGGGCAAATGGTGCTTTGTTTTTGTTTCTGTCTCTCCATATGACCATTAAGGTGTGGGTTTATATGGATTCTCTCTTTTTCATAGACACCTGCACACCATGTGGTTGTTAGGCAAATATGAGCTAGGGGTTGCAATGACTAATCAACAGCCCCGGTTTGTCTCGTTAAGGTGACTTTTACACCTTACTGTGCTGATAGGTTTGTGTGAATTTCTAAATGACTTTGTACTTTTACAAAATTCTCAGCCCGTTATCCAGGATGGTATAGTCCTCTGAGATCAGTAAAGCCAGCTACCAAATCTTTTCTATACGTCACTCACAGCATCATAGGAAGAGGCCATTGCTGCACTAGTTGTACATGAACAGCCAAATGCTCATTTCCCCAATGAACAGAAAGGAAGGAAGAACAACACCCACATGGACTAATCAAGGCAGATGCTTCTATACCTTTCTACCCAAATGGCATGTGGTAAGGCACATGTGGGTGGAGTCTCCAACCGATTTCACCAACCGTTATTTACAATGTAGTACAAACCAAATGCGAAACATTACATGCTGTCATGTTAATCAAAGAGGACTTTACACCAGACATTTTAAAAAAAAAGTTTATTTTGTATCTTAAACACAAAATACATGGGTGATATTTCAGTCTGTAGCCTACTGCAGCAGCACACACTCCAGTGTGGGTTACAACACTCAAAGTGAAAATCACACTGAATTAATTAATTTTATGGGATCATAATGCATGTTAATGCATGTTTATAATATGTAGAGTTATTTGCACATTGTGCAAATGCAACATGTGGACTGACAAATCCAAACATTTGCTAGAACGTATTTAAGGTAAGTACGGTTCAATGCCCTTTAGAGTCATGAGAATTTTTAGCCCTTAAAAAGAGGTCGCAGGCCAAAAGGTTAACCCTGATGTAGAGCCTATAGTTTCAAGACGATTGTTTGCACTGGTTTCTTCCATCCAATGTTCTTCTGTTGTCATGTTCAGTTAGCATGCACTATTTATTATGCTGAGAATCAAACTTATACGAGTTGTATAGGAGAATGACAATAAAACCCACTTGACTTAAGAATAGGAGAAGGTCATTCTTGCATTTGCGAGAGCAATCATGCTCTTTAAACTCCAGATGGTTTGGAGCATCATTGAAATTTCAGCTCCTGACAAAACGACAAATCTTTAGAAAGCTAATCAGAAGCTAGTTCATGTCATGACGTCATGCTCCTCCCTCAGTGTAATTTTTAGCACACACGCTTAGTAAAAATGGTACTAAACATGTCACTGTACCTTTCCTTATTATTGGAGTGGTATCCTCAAGCCTACAACATTTGTACATTTAGTGTGTATCTTAGTATCTTAAAAGGGTCAAGACCAGACAAAATCGAGTCCAAATGACAGTCAAGTCAAGATTAGTCAAGATGGAGGCTGAACGCCATCAAATCTTTTTCAAGGACTTTACTTTGACTATTTTGCTTCATTTGTTCATTGTGCCAATGATTAGGCTGCTTTCTAGGAGAAGAAATTACTTCTTGTCAAACCTTGCGCATGAGAATCAAAATGATAATGCAAACATTATTTTTGGAAACTCTGTCAAGACAAAGACCATATTTACCAGACAAATTATCTGGGATAAGTCCAAGTCAGTACAGAACACATCTGCAGACTGGACTCCAGTCCTACAGACCTAGTATGCAGTATACCTTTAACGTTTTACACTAAAAATGGCCCATTTATGTACCTTAAAGCTCCACTATGTAGGATTCAACCACCCGAATGCCCCTCCCTTACCCCTACCTTTCCAAGTGTGTATTAGAGTGTACGGTGGCCATCAGGTGCCAACAGTGTACTTTCAGGTATTACATTTACACTCCCTTGCTTTTTCTGCGCTAATTAATAAGTATGATCCTCCATTTTTCAAAATTTGGCTTCTCGACCTTGTTATCCAGCACCAGCAAACACTGATTCCTCTTTTCTTCTTCCTTGTCTTCCTTTCTTCTTCATTGCCTTCTTTCTGGATTCATGCTACCGCTTGTAAAAATGCGAAACATGGAAGCAGCTCTCTAGGGGTTTGTCCATTCTGGGCTACTGTAGCGGCGCAACATGGTGGCTCTGTAGAGGTGGACCCGCTCCCTATGTAGCTATAAAGGGCTCGTTCTAATCTTACGAAAACACAACGATTCATAGTTAGAGGTCATTATACTCTATTATAATGAAAACATGTAATGAAACATTTACACATTATAATGAAAACATACTCATGAATACTATATCTCTGCTAATAGATCCCGGTAAATCCTCCATAGTGGACCTTTAAATCATTTTAAGGTACATTTCTACATGAACGATACATCTTAATGTTTTTTCTCTTGTCGATTAATCAACAATCTTTGGCTGACTGGTCAGTTAGCCAAATAAGTAGTCGTGCAACACATAAAGTATGTAACGCCTACTCTACAGGCAAGGGTGCATCTACGGTGACCACACAAGCAGCCTCAGCTCTCCTCTGATTAATTTTATCACATATTTATTCATGTGCAGGGCAGAAGGTTGCTGAGCTTTGATGATCTTTTTGTAATTATTTTTATTAGCTCCCAAGAGATATCCCTCAGCCCACCAACCAAATCAATACCAGGCACAGCCTTCACATCCCACCAGCAGGGCAAAAGAGCTCCCCGAAGACAAATCACTTATTCCGCCAAGCAGATGTGTGTGTGTGTATATGTGTGTGTGTGTGGAGCCAATCAGAGGTAACTCCTGGCAACTATCCAAACAAGGTCCAAAGGGATTCCAGTCAGAGTGGCAAGGTGTAACGTGAAACCAAAATACGTTTCAGAAATTAGCCATGCTCTGTTAACAACCTGTCTTTTTATAAACGCAGACGCCGGTTAAATCACAGGGCCGCTTGTGTTTTAGCTGCATATTAACGAGAGAATAAGTGATGGCTATTATGTTTAGAAATAACAGGGAAAGAGCTGAGCTCATTGGCCTTGCCATTATAGAGAAAAGTGGAAACAATTGGACAGGAAAAAAGATGTTTCAGGATGTGTTTTTTTTTGTTGTAAGGAGTCTCCAGTTTTAGCCGTCGCACTTTCTGCTCTCTCGCTAACATGACAAGCTGTGTGGTTTTTTTTTGTTTTTTTTTTTGTCATATTAACTTTGAGAGAGAAAAAAAAGGGAGGCTGTTGAAGGAATGACTGTTCATTGCTATTATAACATAAGTGAGAACTTGTTTTGTGTACATTAAATGTAACTATAAACGGATAAGAGCACGGCGTAACCTTCATTAATAGGTTAAAATTTTTAAGTGTTATCACATTGCTGTGTCAATCATTTGGATGCAAATCCGACACCGGAGACTCTTTCCATCGATGTTTAACCGTAAACATCTCCTCGCAGAAAACCTCACCATTTAAATGATTATACATTTTTCTTTGATAAATAATTTTTTTTTTTTTTATTATTATTAGCCTTAGATTATGTGGTGGGTTCCAGACCCTTGTGAAGCGCCGTTACTATAGGAACGGTAACAGAATAAGTGCATGCGCTTTGCCTGTGAACTGCTGTTACAGAAAACTAATCAACACCTTCTGACCAATCAGAATCAAGAATGTAAGAGTGCTGTGGAATATTAGTAAAGCTGTTTCTAAGCGCGTGTGCGTGTGTGTGTTTATTATTTCCATCTCCCGTCCGGAACCGGTCTTTCAAACTTTAAACTCGACGGAGAAGTTTAGAGGATTCAGAGCGAGTCAGTTCTGCTCCCGTTGTCTTTCTGCGGTGTCGTGAGGGCGGGTGAGTGTGATGAATCCCAGTACGGTCCCCGCTGGGCTGCTGTCAGAGCGGCTGGCAGGCACATCAAGCTGTGTGATGCAGATCAAGTGATTTCCAACGGACCACTGCACTCCAGAGTGCACACTCCACTGCTCCTTCCACACACCACCCACTGTCCAGCTCCGGCCTTCTCCACATGCACATCATCCAGCCACTTTCCATGCTTATCACGGAATCAAGGTGCTCTCAGGGTGTGTGTGTGTGTGTGTGTGTGTGTGTGTGTGTGTATACATGTACACTCAGCTCTGATTGGTCAAAAGGTGTTAATTTATTTTCTTTAACAGCTGCTCAGACAGTAGTGCTCCCTCGATGTACATTACTAATACATCCTAGCCCTATATCCACTAGCAGCGGCACATGAACACAATCATTGATGCAGTGAGGTTTTCTGTAAGGAGACGTTTATGTAATGTTTCTGGAAGGAGTCTCCAGTGTCAACGCTTTGCTACAGTTAGAGGCCAAACTGTCACTAAGCTCTCCACCATGTCAAAGTGCTCGATGTAGCGGGAGGTTTACACTTTGTGTGTTTTTTTTTTAAGGAATACAATAACAGGATTGAGAGAACTAGAACTAGCTTGTTTCAGTGTAACTATAAATGGATAAAAATTCCATTCGATAATAAAAGGAAACGTTCTAATCACTGTAGTATAAGAAAAAGAAAAACACTTCGGGACGTGCTTAATGAGGAAAGAAGTGACGTGGTAACTCCATCTTATCATGACTCAGAGTCATTCAGTACGTTTACACTCACGCTAATATCCCAATATTATTCTGATTATGTGACGATATTCGGAATTTGATACGGATCATGTAAACAGCACATACAGTTCGGATATTCTGAATTTGTCCTTAGCATTTTCCGATTAAGACATGGGATATGCCGATATTATTCGTAGGTTAGGAACATTCTTTGGACATGTACTGTGCTGGCCTGGCGACCTGCCCAGGGTGTACGCCGCCTCTCGCCCGAAGATGCTGGGATCGGCTCCAGCTTCCCCGCGACCCAGACGGATAAAGCGCTATAGATAATGGATGGACGGATGGATGGACATGTATACGGCGCATTTGGAATATATGTCTCAGCTGGGGTTTTTAACTGCAGTTTGCAAGACAGGGGTCGAGATGGATGCATGTAAACGGGAATATTAGTGTAATGTTTATTTTTATGAGCCATGTAAACAGCTTAGTAGGAACATTGTCTGGTTTTTTAAAACTTAGTGACTGATTATGTCCCTACAACAGCATGACCTCAAAGTGTTTTATCGCTTACTCAAAGCACCGATCTATAAAATATCACAGAATGAATACACTAAACATATGCAAACTCAGTGTCAGTAAAGACACGTCTAATATTCGAAGCATATTTAATTATTTAATAAAAAACTTTAAAAGAGGAATAATTTCCCCACTGTGTATGAGTGTTGCTTTTCATCCTGTGTAATAATGTCTAGGAAGGTAGATTATGTTATGTGTGTGTGTTGTGTGCAGACATGCCCAAAGCTCTGATTATTCCACAAAAGCAGGTGTGCTTGGGCCCCTCTTAACCGATTCAGCTAAAGCTTTCTCTACATGTGATGGGCCAACTCTAAACAGTCCCGTTGGGCTGGGCTTGGCTGAACAAAATGAAAAGCAGCGATTGATTCCCTCTCCTGTATTGTAATCTCTTTAGTCTTCACCCACATGGCCCTGGAGCCAGGCAAATTGAATAGAGAGAAAAATAAATACGGCCTTTATTGCGCTGGAAATGAGAGGAGGGCAGGACGGGGTGGGGGTTGGGGTGGGGGGGGTTGTTATGGAAGAAAAAAACACGGAGTCATTTAGGTTGCCATGTTAGCCTGCGTTGAAAGATAAATGGATAAGTGAAGGGGTTGTGAGGAGACTTAGCTTTGGCGAACTGATCAGTCATGTCAATGCACTGGCTAAACATTTTACCTTCGAGCCAGCAGGACTGCGACGATCCTTAGATGGCAGATAGGATCAAACTCCGCTTAGAGCACAATTTAATCAAAAGTCTCTGGATGGCCCAATAATCTGCTTGCGTAAGCCAAATACAGCACAGTGGAGCAATGAGATTTATTACGTTTCTATTTTATAGGACATCTGATTCAGCACATAGGGGTTGGCGCAGGTACGCTCGTGGTTTCACTGTGAAATGGCCTCACTGCTGTTTGCCACAGAAACGCGCTTAGCGCAGATCCTGCCAGTAACCACACCAACAATCCAAACCGTGGCTTGAGTTCTACCATTTATCATTTTAAACTTTTATGAACATTTTAATAGCTCCACTAAAATCCATTTCTTATTCCTTTCATAGGGAAAACATCAAGGATTGAACTTGTAGTGGAAAAGCATCTCAAAACATGGAGACGAATGAGCAGAAGAAAACGAAAACCGAAACAAAACCGAGCTTACAAGATTGGAAGACAACCCATATCCTGGTCCGCGTTAACCGAAGCGCTGCGTGACTGAAGGCTCCGCTCAGCTGCTACCTGATTGGCAGATTGGACAGTTACATGAATGAGCATGTGTACAGGTGTTCCTGTTAAAGTGGCTTCTGAGTGCAATTCTCAATTTCCTTTAGTTTTTTTCTCGATGAGCATTCGCATACGCTATATTCCTGAGAAACTCTGTTTTCTGAATTAAATATCGAAACAAAGAAATGATCACGTCGGTGTGCTTGGAGTGAAACAAACATTTTATTTCTAACATATTCTGTTATATTAAGAATCCATATTAGATATTTTTCATAAATGAGCATCTTTTTTTTTTTAAAGTTTCATTATTAAAAAACGTGTAAATATATCAGCAATCACATAACGGAGCTTTAATCATGACGTCTTTTTCGTCCCTTTCTTTTTTTGTTTTTTGCATTGCCTGATTCGCCTGTAGCGTCTTCCCATGAAACTGATAAGCAATGCCTCAAATCGGCATTCGATAAGTCAGAAATCCTTCTGGATCGTGGCAGATTCTGTCTAAAGGCATGTAAAGCTTGAAACAGTGGTCAATACCAAACCACAAACCTGTGAGCTCACTGAACTAACCATGGACTTTGGCTTGGGGGAAACCAAACACTGATTTCCGATGCTATTTGCTAAAGGAAAACATGAGCTAAAGTGGATGAGTCACTTCCATGAGTGACTGTACAGGAGATATCCAACTCTCAGCCAACATCGCCTACCATCTACTACAACATGACACCCGGCTCCGTTCTGTGTAGTGCTAGTTAAGAGAGCGGCAGCTGCTAAGCTAATGCATTCTTGATGCTAGCATGCATCCACTCTCATTCAATACAAGCAATCAATACTGAAATGTGTGATATTGACATAGGTTATCATCTGCCCCAACTCTTAATGCACTAATGGAATGGAAATGAGAATGCAATCAATTCTCCAAGCTTTAACTCGTGCTATAAACTAGTTTAAAACCTGGACTACTTTTACGGCTCGAAATCATCAATCACGCATGAGGTGAGAGAGTGCAGCGTTAGGCGGGACACGTTGCGCTTGGAGGACATGCTCTGAACAGCTGTTTACAGTGTGAGTTTAACAAAATAACTGAGAAATGTTTGTTCCTTCCATTCTAAATGGAAGCAACTGTCCTGTTTCATCTGATATTAGCGTCTGACTTCAAGCATATTAGCAGGATGACTTGCTTGCTAACATTACACTGCACTGGCTGCGAGTTGGGCTTAAAATGCAAAGGTTTGTAAAGAAATCTTCAGTGCCACTTTTGATCAAAGAAATGAAATAAAAGACAGAGAATAACGTTAGCTAGGTGCACTTCAGTGCTTTCAGGCACCAAGCTAATCAGTTGGTGGTACGATGGCGCGCCGTGTAGCGTTACCGCCTTACAGTCCTGAGCTCGGGTTTCTTCAGAGTTCTCTGGTTTCCTTCCCAGTCCCAAAAGCATCCCGGTAGGTGGATTG
>JAQQZR010000003.1:2022931-2035306 GCA_030068235.1 Notoglanidium macrostoma
AAGGCACCCTGGGTGACCCGGGGATCGAACCCAGGACCTTCTTGCTGTGAGGCGACAGTGCTAACCACCGCACCGCCTATATATTTTTTTCTTTTTTATTTCTTATATTTTTATAGCAATGAAAACCCTTATAGAAACATTTTATATGGTTTTAATATACAACCACCGAGCAACTTTCATTTTCTATATAACAGCAAGCAAGAGCATGACAATAATATTTGAATTGTGTGGGTTTTTTTCCTCAGTTTCATGCAAATTAGGTATGATGCGGTAAAACGACAAATCCAAATGGCTGGCTCGATGACGAGAGACAAGAGACAAGTCAGTAGAAACTAGAAACAATTAATGCAGTGGTGTAACATTCATCACCAATGTACGTAAAGCACACACGATTTGTGGAAATACTGATGAAGCCGAGCAGTGTAAAGCAGTCATATAGCTCTCCTGCTAGCATGACACACAGAATGAGAAGGAAGAAGAAGGAAGATGCGAGCCAGACTCGAATTATAACTTTTACATGCAACAAGAGGACAGGAAGCCAATTTTTATAGCCAAAATATTCGCCAGTCATTTGCTTATTTTTGTCAAGGACACAGACATGATGTGCTAGATTAGAAAAATTGCTAGATGATATTTTGTATGTGTGCTAGCCAGCTAACTGTGGTGCATATTTTCCTGCTTAAAACAGTGGACTGTGTAGTCAGTGTTGTAGATGTAACGAGTGAATACAGTATGTCTGTATTTTGACTGATATAAAGCGAGTACTTGTATATACAGTATAAGTCATTTCAGGAGCCATGCTGATTTGATGTCACTTCCTGAAGTTGAGAAGACCAGTCTGAGATCCCGAGTAGAAGTTCTGAGGCGAGTTCTTCGATTTTGGCCTTAAGGTGAAAGCTGCATTACTTGCCTGGTGGGGTAGTTAATAAACATATCCTTTATCCACACCTGGATCGTTTCAGAAATAGTTGCGACGTTACGGTTTAAATTTATGCTAGTTTTCCGACACCTCCAGCACCAATCTGTAATCTTTACCCTGCAACGTCCCTCTGTTAATCTCACCTCTCCTGTTCCCTATAGCTAAACTCTTTCTTCTGTAATCCCTCTAAGACCTGAGCTTCGGTTCCTTTCATGGCTTCTTCTTCATTTCTTCTGCTTGGGAGCTGTTCCTTTGGTTTGTACTTTAGAGATTTTCGGTCTTCGTGGTTGCAAAAATAAAACAACAAGGATGATTGAGATGGAAAGAAGTTCCAGTTTCCATGGTTGGGGTAAAAGCGGGTATCTGATGTAATAATATTCCTAAACATGATTGCCTGAGGTCACTTTCTATGGAAAAATCCATTTACCAGAGAAGCTATGTCTGTTAGTAAGAAGCTAATGATTAAAAGCAAACACCTGCGTTAACAGTCTATTTAAATAAAACAAATCTTAACGTGTGTACGAGTGTAATGTGTGCGTGTTTAGTGTGCATACCCTCAGCTCACTCCTCAACTCTGCCCAGGTGTTTGTACAGGTGTGTGTAAGTCACCGAGGGCCTGAACACTGTGCTATTAACGCTGTCAGTGGGGGCAGGGCACCATGTACTATTATACGTATTCTCTCTCAGGTGGAGGCTTCAGTGGCCTTACATTCCTCCCCTATACACATATCTGAACACACACACACACACACACACACATACACACAGAGATTAAAGAGAGACAGCGAAGCTTCTAACTTAAATCCTAAACAATAATTTTAAACTTAGATTTCTATTCTATAGCACCCCTTATTAAGGTTCTATATAAAGTCTCAGTGGCTTCGTTGTTGGTTGTCACACAAACACATTACAGGAAATGCACATATTTACATACATACGAGACTTTGATTGCACTTTAACACCTATTCATCCATTTGCAGAACCTGACTGAGACTCAAATTGATTCACTGAGTCGATTCGCTTTCTGCAGGTGAGTCGATTCAGAGTCGAATCACTTTCTCACTACATTCGAACCGCGCTAGAGTTCACCAAGAAGCGGATCCCCGAGGAAATCAGAACTCCTTGTCATATTTCTTATCTGGCAACTCTGAACATTGTCATAAGTTTTGGCACCCTTGCCTTCAATCGTGTCACTCCGTGCCATTACTGCAAACACACTGTTTAAGACCGAGCACTAGGAAATACTAGATAAGCGACTGTTTTGAATTTTGTGCAAATGAAATAATTAATTCATGCAATAATCTTTATTACTAGCTACTGGTCAGAAGTCATGATGGATCCCTGAAACACTGGACACAAGGTGAGAATAGATCCTGTCTGGGATGCCAGTCCATGGCAGGACACCACAAACATTCACACACTCATTCACACCTAAGAGCAATTTTGAGATGCCTGTTTGCCCGTTGACATGTTTTTTGGGAAGATGGAGGAAGCCAGAGAATACGGACATGGGGAGAACATGAAAACCAGGGAGTTGTATAAAAAACTAAACAAATTCCAGTATTCTATCAGCCTAGCTCGCCATCAATGCGACTCACAGCAGTGTGATGGGAGCTGATAAAAATACTCGCATGCAGAATTTGGCGTAATAACCATGTCACACCTAACCAAACTATCTAATAGAGCAGTGTTTGCTAATAATAAGTCAGAGTTCAAGTAATGGTTTAGGGTTTTTTTTTTTTTCCCATAGAGCAGAGAGTGGATTAATGAGAGGGCTCAGAGTTTTCATAAACAGCGCATTACTTAATAAATAATGACTGCAATAATAAGTGACAGCTACAGATCCAGTCCGTCTTTCACTCAGTGCATGGGCTTCTGTAACGAGGCATCAGCGTCTCGGTGTAGGAAATGTCACTGGTTTGCTTGACTGAGTGCCAGCCAAGCAAAGCTAAAGCAGTTGAAAATGGCTCGCTCTCGCCCCGCTCGTCTTGCCTTTTCTCTGAATAAGCCTATAGCAGCTCTGGGAGCTGCATTTGACATTTTCGTATGGGTAGAAAGAACTGCACCTGGGGCACTGCTGAGCTTGGCCATAAATTTAACCAACAATAGCTATCTTTAAATGTCACTCAAATCCACGGCTGCGTTAACCGCCACTGAGCGCGTGCCAACCGGGCGACTCCGTCGTCATCTGAAAAAACCGTGATAAAACCGCATTAACCACGCGTGCATTCTTGCGAAGCATTTTTGCGGCGTGATGTTAACGATCACCCATGACGAGAGGTTTTTTTTTTTTTTTTTCGCCAAAGGAACGGTAGTTCGCTTAGCCTGTGAAAAAAAAAAGCGGGTTGGTTTAATGAGATGGAAAGAACGTGGCCCTGTTGGGGACTTCACTCCCTCTTAGACTCAGCAAACAAAAAGAGCGGAGAGATAAGAGCGGAGAGAGCAGCACACACTGACCTTACACTTTAACCATCATTATCCACCTTCCTCTCTTCTCTCACACCGTCTCTTTGTGTTCAACCAGCTCTCATGTTCTTTCACGTCCTCCTGGAGAGCACAGTTTAGCCTTTTAATCGGACTGCTAAACAGTCCTGACAAACACACACATGCACAGTTAGACTCCAGTGTGGTTACCCGAAGGGTTCAGAGGAGCGCTCGTCATTATCACAAGTCTGTGCTCTCGATAAACGAGCCACGATTACAGCAGCGATGCTCAGCAGCCTGGCCATCGTTCAGCTCGGGCTGGAGTGAGGCTTGATGTGCCTCTTACTCCGTGACCTCAGCGCAAACCCACTCTTTAATTATGGCTTCCTCTGAATTACACCAAGCATGTTCATTTAATCTCTAATGTCAAATTCTCGGTGTGTTCTTGATCTCTGCTGCTGCTCATCAACACAAACTTGCATGCTTACCTGCATGCTAGCACTTGTAGATGAGCTCTTGTGGACGTGGCCTGTCCTGCACTCAGACGAGAAACTGCGGTCGCTACTAACACATCTAAAGCTCAGTAGCTTAACACGAATGAAATAATGCACTAATCAGTGTATACATTCTTGTTGTATTCATACTATCTTTGGCAGATTAGCTTAGCAAGCTAACCGTTCTAGCGACATATACTCATTAGAGGCACAAGCAATCTGCTACTTCCTTCTTTTATACACATTTAATAAGAGGTTGTACGTGAAAGACAGAATAAGACGAAACCGCACACATCAAACAGTAGGAAAAAGTTCCTGTGAACATGCTGTTACTATGGAAATGAATACATATTACGACAAGAGATTAGAATGAACATAAACATGTGATTTGCAGTTGTTCTAGAAAATGAATCAACACCTTCTAACCAATCAGAAGCCTGAATTCAGCAGCGCTGTGGTATAAAAGTCTGAGTCATAATGCTCATCTTCCCTGCATCTGATGTGCTGTTTACTCACACACACACACACACACACACACACACACTCTTTCTTCTCGTCAGAAACCCAGTGGGGTAGATTCGGGTTTCTCCTGAGTGAGCTAAACTGAAGCCTCAGGCACCAGCGAAGCGGCGTGTCACTCTGAGATCATCTCACCGGGGTATACTCGTCTCCTGGTGTCCATCAGCTCATCTTCTCCGGAGGAGACGGAAAAAAGCGTCACTTCACAACCGGGGATGAACATGGTCAAAATCAGAGGAGATATAACGACGTAAGAAGTATCATTTCAAAAACATTTGATTTTAATGACAATAAATGGCTTGAGCAAACTTTGAAAACTGCTTCACTCCAAAAAGTATTTCAGTGAAAGCCTCTTGTCTTGAATATGGACAAATGTATCTAATATTTATAATTGTGGGATGACTTTTTGGTTAGCTAATCGGTCGCTTATTTGTAACTATTTGTTTGAATTTACTGTTAGCAACTTCTTTTCTTTTACAGAATCTACAAAAAAATTATGGGAATAAATTACAAAGCTCATGTTTAAAGTTGAGTGATGATCCCGATGATATCTCGGAAAAGTAGATTGCAATCTCTATCATGAAATCAATATCACAACATCATATCGCTCACTCCTAATCATGCTGCAAACCCGTTTCACACGAGTTTCCTGAGCTCTTTGGGGGTTTTTTTCTTTATGCACTTGATCCCTCCGACACCAGCTTTTCACCCTGAATCTCTAATTCTTCCCCTCTTCCCTGTCTCCCGCCCCCACTGATTTTCCACTTCTCCATCCAGCGGCATTAATCACTCCGGTCCTGAGCACAGTGACGGACCGCGACCATTCAGGCCCGGAGCGGCTTTGTTCCGAACGCCACACTGCTCTCAATGCATCTCCATGGCCTTTTTGTTTCCTGGAGAGGAGCTCTCAGAAGAGTCTGCTCCTCCCTCTCTCTCTCTCTCTCTCTCTCTCTCTCTCTCTCAGTGCCCAGAGATTAGCCCTCAAAATGCCCTGAGAGAGAGAGAGAGAGAGAGAGAGAGAGAGACAGAGAGAGAGACAGAGAGACAGAGAGAGAGAGAGACAAAGAGAGAGAGAGAGAGAGAGAGTGAGAGAGACAGAGAGAGAGAGAGACAGACAGAGAGAGAGAGAGCCAGAGAGAGTGAGAGAGACAGAGAGAGACAGAGAGAGAGACAGAGAGAGAGAGACAGACAGAGAGAGAAAGAAAGAGACAGAGAGAGAGAGAAAGAAAGAGACAGTGAGAGAGAGAGAGAGAGAGAGAGAGAGAGAGAGAGAGAGAGAGAGAGAGAGGCAATGATTCGGCAAGGTGATTCATGCACTCGCCCTCTTACTCATGCCTTCAGAGAACCTAGCAACCAGTGGATGGGAGGAATTACAGAGAGAGAAAGAGTGAGTGAGTGAGTGAGTGAGTGAGTGAGTGAGTGAGTGAGTGAGTGAGAAAAAGTGAGTGAGTGAGTAAGTGAGTGAGTGAGAGAGAGAGAGAGAGAAAGAGAGAGAGAGTGAGTGAGTGAGTGAGTGAGAGAGAGAGGGGGGGGGGAGGGGGTATCCAAGTGAAAACTAATGAAATGTAAAAAAAAATGTGAAAAATCGAAACACATGCACTGCATTCATTCCCTTCATTCTTCTCTTGGTCAGTGTTGCACAGGATCAGGATCATATCCTGGGAACGCTGGGCGTCAGCCACAAATACAGCCTGCACGGGACACCAGTCCATCTCTCTCTCTCTCTCTCTCTCTCTCTCTCTCTCTCTCTCACACACACACACTTATTTACATCTAAGAGCAATTTAGACTCACCAAGCACTCTACTACATGTTTTAAAGGTTGGAGGAAACCGGAGAACCCAGAGGAAACCCACCCGGACAGAACACCTGAAAACTCCACACATACGGGATCGTCTCAGGATCGAAGCGATCTGTGAGGCGGCAGCGCTAACTCGCAGTACCCACCACAGATGCACTGCTTAACAAGTGAAAATGAACGAAAAATAGTCTAAACCCCGTAAAGTTCACCTGTGAAGTTTTCTGTAGTGACAAAGATGCGTAAATAAGAGCATGAATACGAAGAGAGAGCTCAGAGAAGAAAGATTCACATCCAGCATTAAAGCCTATGGTCAGTTTATACGCTGCTGTATGAGCACACGAGATATTGAAGATTACATATTACATATTTTATTGGAATATTAATACAAAACAAAAGCGCTTGAAACAATCCAAAATGAAAACGCACAAATAGAGTCTTTAACTGGCAGCTCGCTTGGTTTGTACAGAACGGTTCTCATTAATGATGTATATATATATATTTTGTGCTTGATAAAAATATAATTATTCTATTTTCTCTGTTCAGGTTCGAGATCAGGTGTGAAAACAAGAAACAATGTCATCTTCTAGTATTTTGTTAGTTTTGTGTTTTCTCCTTATGTTTGGACTAAAGTGTACGATTTACACTGAATAAACTGGATAAACTGTACAGCCTAAAAGATGCAGTTCCTGTCAGTTCAGTGCCAGTGAATCTCATCACGTAATATCTCAGAATAAAATGAGAATATAAGTGGATGAAACAGGAAAGAGGATGAGAACCGAGCCAATTCATACAGCAGCACGAGACGCTCGAGTCGAGACGCTCAACACGTTGGGAAGGAGTTCATTGTTTCCCTCTAAGAGCAACACCCTTTTTCCTGCCGTTACAGAGAGATTTGGACATGTTCACACACCAACCTGCTAATGTTCAATATAGCACATAAATCAACTTTTATTACTCTAGACCTTTTTTTTTCTTCTTGGGTTTGACAGGAGAAATGTAGTCTGTTGATTTAGAAGGATTTGAGATGTGTACTCACTGTGTGCTGTCATTTCCACCATTTTTAAGAAATCTCACGTGGAACTGAACTTTAAGGATTTTAAGGACAGGAAGCGACATCTGAACACACTCAGACAAAAACAAGGCACCTTCTAGTGTGCAAAGATGGACTTTTCACATGTAGTGTAGTGTAGCCTGTGTGCTGTACCTTGATCATTCATTGAAGGGAAATGATTAGACATTTAAAGTGCACAATGTGGCTCATTGTGAGGGGGCATCAGGAGCAAGAATGCACCTGACAATCCTACAAAATGACCAATTTCCTGTCCATACAGTCAGCTGAGATCTTGATCAGCCCATACAAACAGAGATTTAAGTGGGGGGAAAAAACACAACAACAAAAACAACTTTCCAGATAAATGCGTAAACACTGCGCTCCAGCACAGACCAAGTTTATTCTCACCTGCAACGTTTAATTATCCCATACAGAGGTGTGTTTTATTTCAAATCCAGCACCAAGACGCAGAACAAACACCCAACTCGTGAGGTTTCTGGAAAGAGGGAATATGAACTTACCCCCAGCCTGAGAGTGAAATAATCCGCAGAGGAAGAGCCACGCTAGAGGACCCATCCTGGCATAGTACACATCCAAGCTCGACTTTAATTCTCTCTCTGGATCTGGATCTGGATCTGTGCGTGCGTGCGTGTATGTGTGTGTGTGTGTGTGTGTGTGTGTGTCCAGAGCACACTTTCTGTCCTTCGCTTATGGACTGTTGAAAGCCGATGGAGAGGGACACGCATGCACCGGTCTCATGCTGCCTTATCCGGACACGGAGAGAACACGAATCTGCGGGGACGCACGCGCCGAGTACTCCGTGAAACTCCGCGCGTGTCTCTGTGTGTGCGTTAAATCGCAACCTTATGAACGCGCACACGCACCCACTCACTCTCTCTCTCTCTCGCGCGCACACACACACACATAAATATATATATGGATAAACAGATAAGATTTTTTCCAAGAGATTTCCAGGAAAAGCGCGCGCATTTGTAGTGTATTAAAAAGTGGAATGATGCTCCAAGATCCCGATCCGGAAACTCTGGAAACGAGCTTGGATCAAACGGTTGGTCTCCGGTCCTTTCCCGGTTCTATGAGTGACCCGAGAACAGTGTGTGAACTACAGGGTAGAGTCTATAAGCTAGGAGAAAGTGATGCTGTCCGTTTCCGGGATTTAGCAAATCAGCCAAGCGCAAAAAAAAAAAAAAAAAGAAAGAAAAAAAAAAAGATTAAAAATCCCAAACTCCAAATCTGCACTGGCATTCAAAAGAAAAGAAAAGAAAAGCAAAGGAAAGAAACATCTCGTCCATGTGCCAGATGAGTCCAAGCCAAAGTCCAGCAGCAGTGGTGTAATGTCATGTAATGTAACGTGTGTGTAATGTAGGCTATACGCGCTGAGAGAGAGAGAGAGAGAGAGAGAGAGGGAGAGAGAGACAGTACCCTGCTCTCTGAGCGCACTTCAGCACTCAACTGGCGTGCAAGCTCGAGCCGAGAGGAGGGAGGAGAAGGGGGGAGGAAGAGGAGGAGGAGGAGGTGAAGGAGTGTGGAGAGTGTGGAGAGGACTGGTGGATGGAGGACGGATGGAGGATGGAGCAGAGGGAGATGAAGGAGCTCTCACAGGGGGGGTTCGGGTGTCCAAGCGCTGCGGTTTCCGTGGAGCATCAAGTTTGCGCACCTGAGGACGCGGAGCACTGGAGCTGATCCAGCTGAGGAGGAGCACAACTGCTGCCTGTCTGTAGTGCGTTCAGCTCCATCAAGTGTCACTTCATATATATATATATATATATATATATATATATATATATATATATAAAGAAATGCCACAAAAGACATAATTATATCTCTTGTAGGTCTATCTATCTATCTATCTATCTATCTATCTATCTATCTATCTATCTATCTATCTATTTATCTATTTATCTATCTATATATCTATTAGTCTAAGAGTGTTTATCATTCTTTTTTTTTATTAAATGCATTAAACTAGAGAAAAATATATCAAGATACCGGTGAATTATAAATCATAAATGTATCACTATGAATAATAATTTATCATGATAATGAATATTATATATAATAAACGATCTATATTTTATCTTGATATTGTTTAACCCTGTAGCAGCATGTAACTGTGGCTGTATTATTATTATTATTATTATTATTATTATTATTATTAGTGACATGCGCCACCTCATAAAAAACCCAAAAAACAACCCTGCTCAGAATGTTTCCACCTCTGCCTGCAGTGTTCCAGTATCACCTCAGCCCACCACTCCCATCCCTGCCTTGTGCATTTAGCAATTTCCCTTCATTAAATTGTGAGAAGCTGCTGAGAAATGACTCCATCATTAGTCACGTGCGCTGATATGGCCCGCGGTGTTACTGCGCGAGGAGACGCTGAGAGTGCGACTCATTTCCTGACTTCCAGGGCAATTTTCTAAGACAAAAGCTGGTACCGTACAGGTGTAGTAGGGCATGCTGTTAGGGGGGAAGGAATGAAAAACCACAACAGAAAAAAAACGTCTCCTCCGTGCATCCTGCATGACAGAGCTAACTGTGATGTTCAAGGTTGCATTCTTTATATCGTGAATGACAAGAAGTCGTAGTGTAAACTGAGAGGCTGATGTAAAGCTGATGGATAGGAAGAGCACACACAGAGAGAGAGAGAGAGAGAGAGAGAGAGAGAGAGAGAGAGAGAGAGAGAATCACGTTTCATTACTGCAGTGAGACATTAGCGCCCCCCAATGGATCAGCTGAGAACTTTTACTGTACAAGCAGGGCTCACAAGTGCTCAGCGTGGTGTCTCTGGAAACACTAAGACCATCAAGGAGCATGCTAGAAAAAAGAAAGTAATAAATGAGTGTTTTAGTATATGCTATTAGCTTTGTTTAGGGTTTCTAAACTTCCTAAAGGATTTCAAACAATCGCAGGGTTCTATGTAGAACCTTAATGGGTTCCTCAAGCAGGATAAAATGAAGTCCCTTTAGGGTTGTTAGTTTTAGTGTTTTCCCCCTAAGACTAAGTTATTTTTATTTTTCTGCGGTTTTATGTACAACAACAACTACAACACTAATAATAATAAGTATTATTATTATTATTATTATTATTATTATTATTATTATTACTGCTACTACAACAAAAAGAAATATTTATTTCTAATATATATATATATATTTATGCTCTTATGGGGAAAAATGTGGAAATGACTGTTTATAGCTGCAATATCATAAAAAATAAGCAGAATAAAAGTGTTATAATAATATTTCTCTTTATAGTAATCATTGATATGGTGAAGGTTTTTTTTTGTAATGAAACCTTTACTGAAGGAGTGTCTAGTGTCAGCACTTTGCATCAGTCAATATGTTTTCTGACACTTTGTGTTTTACAATTTCTCAGCAACAAAGACAAGCTATATATATTTTTGGCTCATTAACTTCAAAAGAGTGAAAAATGACAGGGTGTTGAAGGAACAATTGTTTATAGCTGCTATGCAGTACAGGAACAGGAACAGATTTCTTTTGTGGGCGTTTCACAACATTAAATGTCACTATATATGTATAAAATGTACAAATTTCCATCCTTTAATGAAGAACAAAACGTAATGGTTGGTAAGCTGCTGTGGTGTAAAAGGAATAAAACAGCTCTGGACGTGTTGTTCTGTAAAGAAGCCTACAACACAGAGCCGCTCTCTTCCAAGGAAGAATCCATTTAAGAAATTATCCAAAAGAACCCGTTTTTTTTGTAGATTAAAAAAGCAGACATCAGTTCCTAAACTTCAACTACAATAAACATGTGATTCTGTTATACAGATGAAAGCACAAAAGCTAAAATGTGTCGGCTAATCTTCAATTCCTTTTTTTTTTCCCTCACCATAAATGTTTTACATTTTATGTAACAGCTGCTTATTTCATGTGACACACATACAAAAAAGCACCGAGCTGCTCCGAGTCGGGCCTTTGAACCTACAATGAAACACGAGTGAACCAAAGGTACAGAAGCTGATTAAAGAGGAGCTGAAAAATCATCACATAAATCATCCTTGCTCAGAAGTCATCGCTGAGCCTGCACAGGCGTCGCTGAGCACCGTGTCATGCTCGACTTCCCCCGCAGGAGCTCTCTTCTGGAATATCCCTCGTTTCAATGATGTCTCATCATCAACATCAAAGACGAATAAATGAACGGAAAACAGCCCTCAGAACAGCAATTAAAAGCAAATGCCTAAGTATTTGCAGCTCACACACACACACACACACACAGAAGTCAGAAGTTTACATACACTTATCTTGGACATGAATGTCATGGCAACGCTGGACTTGAAATGATTTATATATTTGAACACTCTTCCGGGCAGAAGTGGGGGACTCGAATCACATGACTTGCCTTGAGTCAGACTCGAGTCACAAACGTGAGGACTTGAGACCTGCTTGACTAACACTGATAAAAGACTTGAGTTTGACTACGACTCGACTACGATTCAGGAACTGAGACTTGATTTGAGACAGGAAATTCGAAAGGACTTTTTTATTAAATGTTTGCATTTTGTTTTAGATGTTAAGAAGGCAGGTTCTGTTTTTGAAACATGACTGGTTGATTTCTAATGTAAAGCGCACAAACCTGGCAACCAACTAGGACACAGCAGACCAGCAACACATGAGGCAGCGATCGTGGAGAGGACTAGCCCAAAAGTAATGCAATTTGGATTATGTTGTTGATGATAATAGGAAGAAGAGGACAGCGGTATATGCAAGGCCTGAAGCTCAACGATCAGCGACACGGCCATCGCAACTTCATGCATCATTACAAAACCCCAAAGAAATGTATGTGAATGTCTTTTTAGGTCGGGTGTCCAGATACTTTTGGGCTTATAATGAATAAAGAACATACACATTCATTATTTCTATGTGATTAGTGATGAGAAGTGACATATAAGATAGGTTAAGAGTCTTGTTCATAAAAATCTTCCTTCCTTCTTCGTTCTTTCCTCACTACCTATTTCTTCTTCGTTCTTTCCTCACTACCTATTTCTTCTTCACTCCTTCCTTCCTCACTCCTTCCTTCCTTCCTTCTTCGTTCTTTCCTCACTACCTATTTCTTCTTCGTTCTTTCCTCACTACCTATTTCTTCTTCGTTCTTTCCTCACTACCTATTTCTTCTTCACTCCTTCCTTC
>JAQQZR010000003.1:2064485-2077345 GCA_030068235.1 Notoglanidium macrostoma
ATCATATCGTATTGTATCACATTGTATCATATCGTATTGTATCACATCGTATCGTATCACATTGTATCATACCGTATCGTATCACATTGTATCATACCGTATTGTATCACATTGTATCATATCGTATCGTATCACATTGTATCATATCGTATTGTATCACATTGTATCATATCGTATTGTATCACATCGTATCGTATCACATTGTATCATACCGTATTGTATCACATTGTATCATATCGTATCGTATCACATTGTATCATACCGTATTGTATCACATTGTATCATATCGTATCGTATCACATTGTATCATACTGTATTGCATCACATTGTATCATATCGTATTGTATCACATTATATCATACCGTATTGTATCACATTGTATCATATCATATTGAATCACATTGTATCATATCATATTGTATCACATCGTATCGTATCACATCGTATCATATCGTATTGTATCACATCGTATCGTATCACATTGTATCATACCGTATTGTATCACATTGTATCATACCGTATTGTATCACATTGTATCATATCGTATCGTATCACATTGTATCATACTGTATTGTATCACATTGTATCATACCGTATTGTATCACATTGTATCATATCGTATCGTATCACATTGTATCATACTGTATTGTATCACATTGTATCATATCGTATTGTATCACATTATATCATACCGTATTGTATCACATTGTATCATATGGTAGCTGATTCAGTGGTATAATGAAATATTGAGTCATTACTGCAAGAATCGAAAGAAATCACATCATGTTATATCGTATCGTACCGCATCACGCCGTACCGCATCACGCCGTCCCGCATCACGCCGTACCGCATCACGCTGTACCGCATTGTAGCAGGTTCAGTATTATCAAATATCCAATCATTAAGAATCAAAATTTAAATCCTATTCCATCGTATTGTATTGTATCTTAGCAGATTCACTGACATCAAATATGAATTGCTGGCTTATGACTCCAGATTGTATATCAAAAATTTTGTGCCATCACTAAATATTGAATCATTATTATACTCATATATATATATCATACTGTTCACCTTATGAAGAGAAATCGTATCGTACCAGACTCAGTAATATCCCGCATTGCTGCTTTAAGAACCATGTGGTACTGTATGGAAGCCTGAGCACTCGCATTCTTTAATGTACACAGCATCACAACATGAAGACCGAGCTAAAACACAGCGTATTCACCAGAAACAGTGTTCAGTAAATGCAATTTGCAGCCATTTTCTCATGTTCAGAACTGCGACTTTAATTCTGGATAATCCCTTTAAAGCCGTGAGAGGAAATGGAGCAGCAGCGGAGTGTTACGGTTTATATTCAGCTGCAGCGGCAGATTTGTATGAATTCAGATAGGACTACACCCAGTAAAATACATCCTCCTTTAAGGTTTCTTTATAAACTATTTATAAGCGATTCATACAAAGTTGATCTAGAAAATGGCGTTACAACATCGAAGTTACTTACCGAAATATTTTATTTCTCTTATACCGCAGCAAGTACAATTTTTTTTAATTTATTTATGAATAACACAATATACTTTTTATTCATGTAAACCTGCATTTAATGTTCCTATAAAATAAAATGCATTTGAATATTAAAATGGTACGTACGCTCTTATTTATTCATTTATTTACATTGCCAAAGATTACAACGCTATATTTATTAACGTATGACACACGACAGTTTATCAACTTATAGTTGCTTTTAATGTAGTGAAATGTCCGAGAAACTAGTTAATTTCTATTCTCACTTAGTTTATAGCAGCTATAAACGCTCGTTCCCTCACCATTCCCTCGCCAACCAGCTGCTTTTTCTTTCTGTCCATGTTAATATTAAAAAAAACTAAGCAAAATGAAAAACACATACAGTTCATTTAAAAAAAAAAACAACTGTTTACGTGGCAAATCCGCTGTATAGTACGGAGCTGTTACTATAGAAACAATAACATATTAAAATTAGTGCATCTTCTGACCAATCAGGATCGATAACAGCAATATGGTATGTTTAAGTTAACTGAAATATTTATTGGTATTAATAAGTATATTCTGTATACAAATGTGTTCATTAATAAGGACCACGTTAAGTTTTAATAACAAACCAGCGCTACAGTAGTCTACTATTTATGATGAGGTAAGATTAATCAGTTGTTATATGAAGTTTGTTTATTAATTTAATAATTGCATTTTACAAAACATACCGGCAGCCAATCAGAAGCTCCAATTTTTTTTTTTTTTGATGAAAGCATGATCATGTACAATAACGTACGTACTGTATACAAAAAAAACAAAGTGCAGTGGAAAAAAATTAAACTGGGGATTAGTTTGCTGATTTAAATAAAGCAATATTTGTTTATGATAATATACATAAAAGGCTATATAAAATACATTTAATTAAAAGCAACAGACAGACTGACTGAATGAATGAACAAACAAATAAACAAAGAAACGAATGAATGAATAAATAAATAAATAAACGACCTGGAGCTCGAATAGTGCGGAGGTCGAAACTGCGATCACACCATGGTTATGAACTAGCTAGCTACGCTGAGAGCTAATTGCTCCTACAGGCGATCGATCGCTGGCACTTTTTCTCTCCACGTTGTGGAGGAGATAACAGCATTAACGAGGAGGAGCTCACACACCTGACAGAGATGAAGACTAATCACAGTGCGGGACAGCTGTAATTACAGCAGAGTGTATTCTGCGCTCCGATAGCGTATTCTCTGCTGTAGCCATGATAGCAGCACTGTCCCTGATAATCCAGTTAGCGTGCGCTAATGTGTAATGGAAGCTGTGGTTATTACACAGAGCTGAACTCCTCTTCATACGTTACAGCGGTTCCTCAAAGTGCTGCTGCACTACTGAATCCCGTCACGTCACATCTCACCTCGCGTCAGGTTACGCTTTTCCTTTTGAAATCGCTACAATAATCCAGCTGTTCTCATCAACGCCGCATGTTTCTGAACTGGTCTGGTCTCTACCTAACCGGAGTCATATTCACTCTGCAGGAAAAGACTTCACACGATGAAGAATCATCGCTCATAAAGCATAAAAAAAAAATGAAATAAGTCCTGATTCAAACTAAAAGTGATGAAATTAACATAGGGAGCTCAAGTTCAAGGCAAATTCTTCTCCTCTTCCTCCTTCTTCATCTCCTTCTCCTCTTTTCTATTCTCCTCCTTCTTTTCTTCTCATTCTCCTCTTTTCTTCTTCTTCTCCTTCTCATTTTTCTCCTCCTCCTCCTCCTCCTCCTCCTCCTCCTTTTTCCTTCTTCTTCCCCTTCTTCTCTTTTCTCTTCTCTTCCTCCTCCTTCTCCTCTGTTCTTCTTCTCCTCTTTTATCTTCTTTGTCTCCTCCTTTCTTCTTCTCCTCCTCCTCCTTTTTTCTTCTTCTTCCCCTTCTCCTCTTTTTTCTTCTTCTTCTCCGCCTTTTTTTCTTCTTCCCCTTCTCCTCTTTTCTCTTCTCTTCCTCCTCATTTTTTCTTCTCCTCATCCTCCCTTTCTTCTTCTTCTCCTCCTTCTTTTCTTCTCCTTCTCCTCTTTTCTTCTCTTCCTCCTCCTTTTTTCTTCTCCTCATCCTCCCTTTCTTCTTCTTCTCCTCCTTCTTTTCTTCTCCTTCTCCTCTTTTCTTCTTTTCCTCCTCCTTCTTTTCTTCTTCTTCTCCTTCTCATTTTTCTTCTCCTCCTCCTCCTCTGCCTTTTTCCTTCTTCTTCCCCTTCTCCTCATTTCCTCCTCCTCCTCTTTTATCTTCTTTGTCTCCTCCTTTCTCCTCCTCCTCCTCTTCTTCTTCCCCTTCTTCTTTTCTCTTCTCTTCCTCCTCCTTTTTTCTTCTCCTCCTCCTCCTTTTTTTCTTCTTCTTCTCCTTCTCCTCTTTTCTTCATCTCCTCCTCTGCCTTCTTCTCCTCTTTTATCTTCTTTATCTCCTCCTCCTTCTTGTTCTTCAAGTTCTTCTCCTTCTCTTCCATTCTTCTTCTTGGATTAAAGCTAACATGTGAGGGGTTATAATAAAGAAAAGATTTCATATTTTATTGATCGTGATTTCAGAATCGTCTCTACGCCTGATTTATTTCAGATTTCTGATATGTAACTAACGGATTATAATGAAGTCTTATTGGATTGCGTTATTTGTTGATATGCAGGACCCCTCTGAACACGGCGCACTGGTTAATGTACAACCAATGAAGGAAATAAATAATAAAGCGAGTGAGTTTCTCACTGGTATAAACCTGACTGAGCTCTAAACAGCAGAATAACAAACTCCTGCATGAAGTGAGTCAGTGCTCCTGGAGGACCAGGTGAAAGGCAAGAAACACCGACAGGAGATCATACAATAACCACAGCTATCAGAATGACCTCACACACACACGCGCACACACACACACACTCACGCACACACAGAGAAAAAGAGAAAAAGGACAGACTTGACCTCTTTATGAAATGAAACTAGACCTGGCGTTAGTCTTTTTCCACCCGCAGAACAGACCTGCACTGTGTGTGTGTGTGTGTGTGTGTGTGTGTGTGTGTGTGTGTGTGTGTGTAACAATACCTAATACATACTCACAATAATCAATACCAACATGATAGTAACGTGAAAATATTCTACGTAAAGCACACCAAACCTGAATGCACCCAAAGAACCTCACATTGTATCGAACAGCGTTGTTCAGTTCTGGCTCCTGATTGGTCAGAAGGCATTGATCGTGTTTCCTACAGCAGCAGCTCTGACAGAGGTTTACAGCTTTATATTAAGATAAACGCAGTCTACCAATCGCTTCTTTAACAACTGCGGCCTCTTACACAGAGACGTTAATGAGGAAAGTCGTAGATGCGGTGAAGTTTCCTGTAACATTTACGGAAGGAGTTTCCGCTTTGGAACAGTCACAGAGGGAACGCCGTCATCCTCCTGACATCTTCGGCGCATAGGAGTTCACGCTTTTGCTTTCTCTTTAACGTGACACGCTGCGTTTATTTATTTAGTTAGTTTTTTGCCTTATTAATTTCAAAAGGGAAAAAATAGAGGCTTGAGAGGGAAGGACTGTTTATAGCTGCTATAATGTACGTGAGAACAGGAACCAACTTGTTTCATGGACGTTTCGCAGTATATTTAATTATAAGGAGGATAAAATCATAATGAATTAATACAAACTTGTAATTGTTGGTAAATTACTGTGGTATAAGAGGAATAAAACACTTCAGAAAATATGACTTCATGGTGGTAATGGTAACTCTGGTCACTCTGTTGATTATTTTCCCATAATGACATAAGGTGTAGTCCGTATTATAGAAAACATACTTGTACAATATGTGCTGGTTTTTTTTTTTTGCTTTTTTTCTCTAAATAATATTTTTAAAGAGATATTATTAGTGACTAGTTGCATTAGCAAGGCAAGACGTTAACATTTCTATCACTTATTTTGTAAATCAGCCCTGGGCCCATATGGGGGCAGAGGCCCACCTAATCACATGATTGGCCCACCCGGAGTCAAGCCCATGCAAGTTTTGACAAAAACCAAAGATCACAAGATCAGATCTACTGCAGGGTGCCATGGAAACGAGTTTCAAAAATAGTTTATATTATGACATTTTCCCATGAACTTCCTTGTTAACGGTGTAAATATAAGTAGGCTACGTAGAAAGGCCAACACACATGCACTTAAAAAAAAAAAAACAAAAGCTCATGAAGCTTTAAACGCTGCAAAGCTAAGCAGAACCCGACGCGTAACGTTGGCAGGCGCTGAGCGTTAAAGATATAACCAGTGTAAACATCTGGACGCACTCTCGCTTTATAAACAGTGCACATCTGTGTGTTTGACTGAACTTGGAGAACGACTGAGAGCACCTGAAGCCGCCCAGCAGCATTAATTGATTTATCATTCATATTTAATGCAGTTTAATTGGCTAAACGGAAGGGCTGCAATTCACCGGCGCTCAATTATTCATCAGGCTTTCACTCGCTTACGGAAGCTCCAGCAGAGCGGTTCCTCTGGAACGCTCGCTATTGTTAACTCGGACACTTTATTCCGAGAGAAGTCTTTACGATTCAGAAGCAATCCGATCAGCAAAGAAGCTTAATCACGGCGTATACAACTCATAACATCCATAACGTCAGGATGCTGAATGGGAAGTGCGGAACAGGAAAAGAGACTTCCACGACGATCCATCTTTCCCAGTTAATCTCTAGAGATGCCGGAAGGAAGGGAACGAGCGCTCGGCCCAGATTCCACGCCTGGAGACAGAATCCGGGGCCGTCGCCACACTACATTCATTAAGACTGTTCAATTTGCCCTTAATGGCTTTCTCCATGCCGGTCTCTCGGATCTATCTGCAGCTCCAGCAGCCCACGTTCCCCTCCTCACCGTCCCAGTGGTCCCAGTGACTGTAATTAATCCATCCATCTCCTATAGAGCCACGCTCCGCTCACGACGGCCGGACGGAAAGCGAAAAAAAAAACAACCCCGGACTCTGAATCATTATTCGCACCTGGAAATGAAACGAAACATCACATAACACTAACTATCTGTTCAGATCCGAATTCCTCCAACTGCGAGGCCGAGAGACGGAGAGAAAATCACATTTCCGTCTCAGTCGGTCGTCGAATCAAATTTATTCTGTTTCGTCGGCGCGCTCGAATTCTCTCCCAACTTCTGTTAGCATTAAGAAGAATCGGACAAAAAAAATAAATGTATCCGTTTTCTTCTACAAGAGGTGGAGGTCTCACCCAGGGAACCCGTCTTTGGTAAAGGTCAGCGTGGCGTTTATGAGGATATCCACTCGGAAAGAAATCCATCACAAAGGATACGTTGGACTGTAATTGATTCCTATTGAATGATTGTGAGATACAGAAACAAAGACGCAACAGTATTTCTATAAACAGTGGTGCATGAACACACACACACACACACACACACACACACACACACACACACACACACACGCACGCACACACACACACACACACACACACACACGCAGGACTCTTGCAGTGACCTGGCCTCTAAATCCCCCTCTCCACGCTGTATCCAGAGATCAATAAGTAATTTTTTGCACCTGATTAGTTTGCAATGGGAAAGTAGAAGCTGCCCTTTTTTCCCCTCCTTTTATCCGGAGGGTATAATTATGCCCTAAAACACACACCCTGGTGTAATGACAGCAATCGGCTAGCGCTATGATGCTACGCTAGACTCAGGCACCAGATAAATGAGAAGACAAACTGGAAAAGGACCGGTTGTTTTAAAAAAAAAAAAAAAAAAAAAAAAAACTAAGGCACGAATTTACAAAACATCTTAAAATGAAGAGGCTTTACATTTTATAACAGCATATTAGGTGTCAGAGCAACCTGCAAGCTTAGGAGCACTGTTCATGGACCGGGCATAAGTATTTGCCCCCACCCCCCTCTGACAGCAATGGCACTAGGGGTAAAATGCTTTTTTATTTCATTCATAAATTATTCTCAATAAAGCATCAACATTTTTTAGAGACTTCATATTTAATTTCAAACTATTTTGACATGTTTTCACAGCAAGTAAAGGTAATGCGGCGTAAAATGTTTAAAAACGTTTGGGAAATGCTTGCGATGTGTAAAGGTATTGGTTTATGTTTTTAGTTCTGAAATATTAGACATTTTTTTCCCCTTTATTTTTTACACTGTTGATGTCCAAGATTTTAGAAAATCGATACATGGCATATTTTTAACAAATGACACAACGATAACTTGATAGCTTGATATAGAAACGCCCCAGACGTGTGCTGCATCTCTCGGCGTGTGGTAAAATGCCGATTAATGTCGTAAATTAGGTTGATTTTTACCCCCACGTCAATATTATGAGCTGTTTTGTGTGGATTTACGACATATAATCCCAATTAAATCCATTTCAGTTCCAGGTTTTAACAGTAGAAAACTCTGCTGGAGGACATGGAGGAAGCGTCGGTACGGAACGAGGCAGAGAGGGCGAGGAAGTGACTGTGGAGGAGGACGGGAGTCATTTAGGACTTGTTAGGCTTCTGGCTCGAGTGCTGCTAAACCCCGGCATCTTCTGCCCTCTGAAAGACAAATGGCCCCGGAGCAGTTATGAGGGCAGGAGGCATTAAGTAAATATATGGTTCTCCTTAAAACGACACTCCTGTTGCTACGGCAACTGGCACGTACAGACCCGCATGGCTGAAGGAATTCGGGAAGCGTGCTGCTCAGGCCTGGCAGACGAAGAGTCCGAGACGGGACTGAAAAATACACCAGGCTCCGATCTGCCCCTAGAGGTTTACATTAGAGATGCAGACGGTGTTCCACTGACTGACATGATAGATGCAGACGTACTGTAAGGACACACACACACACGTGCGCGCACACATACAGTGCCGGGACAGGAAAATTGTCAACCATGATGTGGTGTGCTAAGTGGAGTTACTGATCCCATCATGGCGTTGGTTAATTTCATATAACAGCACGTCCCCACATCGTCGTCTACTCTCATATTCCTCCACAGAAATTTACAAACAAATAAAATAAACATCATAAATCTAATCCAATTATAGCTACGTTTAATGTTCTCGCTTACTTTCTCTCATCGCTCTCTCTCTCTCTCTCTCTCTCTCGCTCTAAGTCAGTGAGAAAACCCCCACGGCCCGTCATGTTACAGACAAACTACAAAGCGTAAACCTGTCAGAAAACTTCAAGTTAAAGCTCTGACCGGAGACCCCGTCCATAAATGTTTCCTCGCCATTTCTGTTCACGTGTTGCATCCGTGGTACAAGCTGTTGCTATAGAAACGATATATAAACCTGTGATTTGCAGCTGCACACGGTCAGAGCTGCTGTTATAGGAAACTAATCACCTTCTGACCAATCAGATAATAAATGAGAAATCAATAACTGAGCCTCGGGGTGAAACGTGGTAAGACAAGTTAAGCAAAGCAGTCAGGATTTCAATAATCAGGAATTATTCAACTCGGCGTACTCGCTTTCGCCCATCGGTCATGCGCTCGTGCTAGCCAATCGTGGGCGTCTGTGAGGTCATGATGCGGAGGTGGGCGGATAGCGCTTTCCTCCGAGTGTGTGACTCCGCCTGCCGACACGACATGAGCAGCAGTTTGTAAAGATGCGTCCAGCCGCAGACGAAGCACACGACAGGCAAATAACAAACAAACCCTAAAACAAACAACCAATCAAGCTTTTTTCCCCCTGAAAGCTTCAGCAATGCTTACACTGGGAATGCATGCAATGACAAAAAAGCATGTTTGAGTGTTTTTTAACTTTTAGGACATTTCTGCTGAATGTTTCTCAGAGGTGGATTTGTACACCGTGTTTCAAATTAAAAACCTGAATGTTTCAAGGTTTTATCTGAACACAGGAAAACCTTTCATCATTACTTCAGGCCAAGGTTTCAATCTCGACAATGCAGACACGAGGACACTGATGTGAACGCGTTTCATCCAGATGATACCGGGAATTAAAGCTCGGAGACCTTGCATATTAAACTGCACTTCTTTTTCTGAGATTTCTCTCAAATGTCGCAGGACGACGACTTTATCTTCACGTCTCTCGCTACAGCGTGCGATTTTCCATCGAAGCTTCACATCGCAACATTGAGTGTTTTGGTAAACTGGGATGTTTGGATGCTGCCGGCACGTTCGCTTTGGCACGGGTTCTCCGCCCTTAAATCCTATCCACACAACAAACTAACTTTTTTTTTTTTTTCTTCCCTGGATAATGGAATCAAGGGTTGTGATACAAAAACAAACAAACAAAACCAAAATATAATTGAATTAAAATATTTTAATTGCTTCAACTGTTCAAGGACTATTCCTCCAACATACAAACGTCCCCTTCAGATAATGGTGTGAAGGGCTGCTGAACAAAACAAAAAGAAAAAAATGATAAAAAGAAATCTAATATACTGCACTTGTGTAATAACGATTTACACAAGAACAACAAAAAAGCTTTTTTCCCCCCAGATATTGGCGTAAAAAAGGTTGTGATGCAAAACAAACAGAAACATAAAGAATTAAAATATTTCAAGACCTAGTCGTGTTTTCTCCTCCAGATAATGTTAAGACGTGTCGCGACGCTTAGAATATTAAAATATTTCACGTTTGCTTAATTCACGCAACAAACAAACTTTTTTTCCTGGATAATTGTATGAAGGGTCGTCCTGCAATCAATCGATCAGGCAACCAATCAAGAAAGAAATAAAACGCAATAAGAATCGAAGTGAATTTTACACTTGCTTAACAAAAATGTTTATTCTTTTTTTTATTATTATTGTTATTTTTGTAAGCTCTCACTCATTAACGGGTCACTAAAGACCACTCTCGAGAATCTCGACCATGTCTTTGTACAACATTTACATTTCTAAGCAACATATAAAGCAGTGATTGACTGCGAGACTGATTATCTGATTAGAGTCACTTTGGCATGAGATTATCTCAAGTATTATTTCATTCCAGAAGAGCAACGTCCTTCAGACGTGAGCTGTGCACGACGATGAAAAACCACAGACACACAGCCAGGACAAAGGCGAACGAAGGAGGAGAAAACCAGACAGACTTCCTACCACATGATTCCTGTTTTTGTGTTACAGAGCTCTTCTATCAGCAGCAGTAGTAGTGCTCCCTCTACTGGAAGCTCCATCACACTGCACTTTGTGTTTCAATAACTGAAGATATAAACTCAGTGTAATCTTAAGACTTTTTATGCACTTGGTCAGAAATGTGTGTGAGAATGTTTCAACACAAATTGTAGCTTTGAAATTTTGCCTTTTTGCCTGCTGTCCATAATTAAAGTGGGCGGAGTTATAAACAGGAAGCAGTTATAGGTGATTGCACATGTTTATTACTGTCTGTTCAAATAGATATATATATATGTTTGCCTTAATTCAGGTACCGATATATATACATATACACAGTATCAGTGCTGGGTCAAAATCAGCTAACAAACAAACAAACCAACAAACCAAAAAACGCTGGCTCAGATATCCGAGAAAACACATCGGATATCAGATCCTGTAACAAATAGGAAAGACTGGAGTTGGGAAAGAAATGTAGTTTTGGGAATGGAAATGTTTACACTGTTTTTGCATTTGTTAGGGCTGATTAGATCTCAAGATCATCTGAGACTCCAGGTTTCAGTGTCAGTATGAGAAATGAGAAGCGGTATCCTGGCAGCTCTAATCAGCATGCACTGAGTGAGAAGAGGATGTTGCTGATTTTTCTGGTATCACATCACCAGAACACAACAAGACACGATCACAAGAACATCATTAGTAGAGTAAAATGTAGAGATGTGTAGAGGAACGAAACTTGGTAAACATCTCGCGAAAACACATGATGGATTAAAATAATGTACATTCTTTAGGCCAGCAGTTGTGGGTTCTGCGACGAGTACTTAACAAGCAGTTTCAGCCAGTGACTTTTCGGAACCTCTTCTGTCTCCGATGATTTGAATCCTGTTCACATTAAAACACCAATCATGCCCTTGTGTACACATCAATATAATCTTTTAATAGAATAGTCGGAAAAGGAAATCATTAGAAAACTACAGGCATGCCTAGATATCGATCAGTGACGGCGTGGTGTGTTGAAGTGAAGCTACCGTTACTACCCTCATACCGGCCACTTTGCCAACGCGAGCAATGTTTTATTAAATAAAATTTTTTTTTAGATGATGTGGAACATCTGCGGACTCTGGAGACTCCTTCCATAAAGAAAACTTACACCATTCCAATGTTCGCACAAGTTTTTATTGAGCATCCACAACACAAGTATGAAACAACAATCCATAGTAATTTAAAGCTCCACTATGTAGGATTCCGTCCGCTGCCCCCCCCCCCCCCTCTTCCAAGCGTGTATTAGAGCGTACGGTGGCCGTCAGGTGCCTGTAGCATACTTCCAAGTATTTACATTCGCACTCCCTTGCTTTTTCTGGGCTAAATAATAAGTACGATCCTCCATTTTCAAAATTTGCCTTCTCAGACTTGTTCTCCAGCAAACACTGATTCCTCTCCTTTCTTCTTCCTGATCTTCATTTCTTGTTCTTCATTCCTTCCAGTGGAAAAACACGAAACGCAAAAGGCGCTCTCTAGAGGTTTGTCCGTTCTGGGCTACTGTAGCGGCGCAACATGGCGGCTCCGTAGAGGTGGACCCGCTCCCTGTGTAGATATAAAGGGTTCGTTCTAATCTTACGAAAACACCTCGTAGTTATAGGTAATTATACACTAATGAGGACGTACATATAAATTCCATGAGTATTTTATGGAAAATATCATCCATTTCTACTAATAGACACCCTTAAAATCTTACATAGTGGACCTTTAAACCTGCACCTGCACTACGGTCAGAGCTGCTGCCAATTCATCGCCAATCAGAACTGAGAATTCAACAGCACTAATGCTATAAAAATAGTTCTATATCCATTTTCTCTCGTGTGCGATTGAGGAAGAACTATGACACGGATTTGGAACTGGGTGCAGAAGTGACTCGGAGCTGAACCTAGTGCATCCCATAACATTACGTCTTGTGGATGTAGATTCCATGGTGTTATTTATTTATTATATAGCTGTGTGTGTGTAGTGTAATCTCCAGCAGGAGTCATCTGGGTTAGCAGCACATCACATGTCATATCTACTTACAGCAGAGTTCACCATTTCTCTTTTCTACTTCTCTGAACGTTTCATTAGTGTCTGCATGCAGCACACGATTCCAATCAGTCCACATGAGCGGATCAGCATCCTTAATTAGAAGAGCAAATTAGAGGCTGACTCTCACACACACACACACACACACACACACACACACACACACACACACACACACACACACACACACACACACAC
>JAQQZR010000003.1:2081329-2098943 GCA_030068235.1 Notoglanidium macrostoma
TCTGCATGTCTTTGAACTGTGGGAGGAAACCGGAGCACCCAGAGGAAACCCACGCATGCACGGGGAGAACATGCAAACTCCTATTCTGAAGTATTTAACTGTTTAAAACATTTAGAATATTTAACTTACTGCCTTTTCCCACTTCAGTTTTTAATATCGTCCATACTAGATGACCAGGCAGGATCTGCTGGTGAATTCGGGATTCTGATTGGTCAGGTGTTGATTATTTTTCCATAACAGCAGCTCTGAGATTAGTACAGCTCCAAATCACAAGTTTTATTAATGCACTACTTCTAATTCAGTAACAATATGCACAGGGGTGGGTATGTCGGCTGCTCGGTGTAACATGTTTGGCTGATGCGACATACAACCGAGACAGGATGCAACTAAAGATTACGGCTCTTGCTCAAGCAGCAGCATGATGGTGGATTTCAACTCGACCTTCTGATCAGTAGCCCAAAGGATCAACCGCCAAATTATCTCCACTCCACACAAACTACATCTAATACGACTAATATTTACAACAGGGTTTGTTATTTAACAATAAACATATATTTGAACAAGTATACAGTGTGTACAGTTGCAGTCAAAAGGTTACAGGCACGAGTGCCATCACGGACATGAACGTCATGGCAATGTTGGGCTTTCAAAGATTTCTTTAAAATGTTATTTTTCTGGGGAAGCATGCCTAAAGAACAATAATCTGGTGCACAAGTTTGAATTTATTTTGATTTTCTGAAATCAACAAAGGGTCAAAAACACACCCACTTCGATCATTAATTCAGTAGTGCTGAAATTTCCAAAACATCTTTTAACTTTCCAAGTCCAAGATCTCTTAACATCCTGTTCGAGATCATGACTGACTACAGCTGGTAGCATCTCGTGTAGAACATAGAAAGGGTTTGTGAGACAGCACTCATTGTATTAACCGACACACAGTACAATGAGAAAGTCCAAGGAGCTCAGTGCAGATCCGAGAAAGAGGATCATAGCCTTGTTGTCTTACATCTGTAAGGACAGAGAGATTGATCTATAATTTAGTCTCCAGTGTCAGCGATTTGTAACAGTCAGTGAGATTTCCGACTTGAGGAAGTTAAAGGTTTGTTAGGTAACGACTGTTTATAGCTCCTTTAACTCGTCTGGTGGAGGTTCTACAATAATAAGCATGATACAAACATAAATAATACGACACGGCATTCTTAAATAAATAAAAAGCTTCTTATTCAGAAAAGGTTTCTGTAATCGGAAATCAATCAGGTTTGGGATGGTAGCAGTAACTCCGCTTCATCAGGTAATTAGAGCAGATATTATTTGGGTGGTGGATTGTCTCCTGCAGAACCGTGCTGTTGCTGTTTGGTTTTAAACACCTCAATATCACTTCTGGGTTGAAAACGAATCCAGCAAACATCTGGAACGCTGATTTATTTACACTTGGCTAATCAGTTTCATGGTTGAATCTAGTCCTTCTGGTTGTGGAATCTAACCCTGAAGAGACGTCTGAGAAACTAACATCATATTCTATGCAAAATAGTGAAAATACGTGTCATGGAAGTGTAAGATTCACTGTTAATTCTGCATCTAATGCCTTGTTTGAGCACTAGAGGTAGAAGTGTAACCCATAGCAACCAGAATGACCGATATCTCCAGACCAACCCGCAGAATAGGTCACACAAGCGTGCTGTAACAGTTAAAAGAAACTATTGAGAAGCTTTTTAAAATGTCACCAACCTGTGTTACCTGAGACAGAGGAAGCGGAACACGGTCATTTTAGCCAACTTTGGAGCTCTATTTTCAGGTAAAATGACACGTCAGGTACTGCTACAGAGCTCAGTATGTTCAAGTCAACGATTTTAATTCTTTTTAAGATATGATGAAACTCTAGTACAATTCATTTTCAATATTAAACCTCTGTTCATAGATCATTTTGATTCATCTAGTTTTATACTGACAGTAATGCACATGGTTTTGCATTGTTTATGATTCATAAATAAAAAAGGCAGTCTTTTTAGTTATAACTTACAAATCGAATTGTGACTGAAGTGTGTTGTTACATAACGGATAGTGTTCCCGTATTGGTATTTATTTTTGAATCAATTTAGAGCATGTTATCTGTTCACTATAATGGATCTCTAAAAATATATATAATATAGCACTGAATTTTGGAACCGTGAAACCTTTTCAGTTCACAATACATCAGTACATAAGCAGTACACAGAGAGCAGAAGAAAGCTAGCTCAGTAGCCATGCTAGTGGCTGAAACTGTGCTTTCTCTAATCGCTCAGCCTCTGTGCCAACTTGCTGCCAGTCCTGCCTTGGCAGCCGACACCACCCCTGTCTCCGCAGCCATATAAGTGTTTAACTGACCCTTCTCCATCTGTCGTGAATGCAGAGCTCTTGCCAAACACGGCCCCGTACGCCAGCTGAGGCCTGCAGGCCAACGCCAACATGCTTTGTTTGTTTCCCCCAACAGGCGACAAATATTTGTTGCTCTAAATGATGGCAAAAACACTAGCGTTAGCTCTAGTGACCAACTCAGGGGTGATGGATCTGAATCTATTACTCTCTCTGTAGCTAGTTTTGCACTTTGATTACTAGCTTAAAAAGTTTTGCTTCCTCGTAACACCTGGAGTCATTTCATTCTAACCTCCAGCGCAAGACAAACGCAGTGCAATGTATTCGGACAAAGACACGAGTCTGCGCTCTATAGAGTGCCGCGACACCAAATCTGTTCTCGGCTCATTTCCATATATTAGCTGATAATGACATTCTGTTCGGAATGAAAGTCCGCCCGGAGTAGGAGCACGTTGTATTGTAAGTAAGCTCCATGACGAATGATCATTATGCCCTCTAAAACGCAATTCACCATGAACACTATCGCCTGCAGGTTCGAAAGAACAGACTTTCAGAAAATCTACTGCTGATTGTCCTTTGATGAGAATGCCAGTCGTGTTGAGTTACGGCCGATCATGCTAACCCCGGAGTGAGGAATACGGCAAGGTGGAGAGAGAGAGAGAGAGAGAGAGAGAGAGAGATACAAAGAAAGGTGGAAAACATCTGACATGTAGGGAGAGAACGGAGAGAAAGAACAGATTCCTTAAGAAGAAAATCAAGCCATAACCTGAGAAATATGCGATTGTGTGAAAAATACGTTATGAAATGTATTAATGAAATTTAGGGAATTGTAAACATCTATGATTTTTTGTGACCAATATTACATCACATATAATAAACCAAATAAAAAAAGCCCAACAAAAATCAAGTAAAAAATAAAAACATGCAGGGTTTTTTTTTTTTAAGACATGAAAAATTAATGTGTAAACATAAATTAATCATCTGAAAAGAAATCATGAAAACCACAGGTGCACTATTTAACAAATTATGGAAAAACTGTGATGGGGGGAACCAAAAAAACAAAAAAATAAACATGAACATAAAAAAAACACATCCACCAAATTTAATGTGTGAAAATAAATCAAACAATAATAATAATAATAATAATAATAATAATAATAATAATAAAAACACTTAACAAATGAGAAAATGTGGGAAAAGAACATGTGAAAATACATTATTTGTAAAAAAAATAAATAAAAAATAGGATGTGAAAAATAGATGTGAAATATATGTTATATATATATATATATACACACACAAACCACATGTAAAAATGATAAAATATAACATGTGAGTAGGGCTGTGTGAGATGATATATATTGCTGGTGATGACGTCTACATATTACTTTCTATTGTTTATTTCATTGTGACGGGCTGCTAAAGCCTGGGCCACACCGGTTTTGCTGCACGTGCGTGACATGGACATCACCGAACTGCTGCAGCTCGCATGCATACGTTTGCTCACACCGCCAGCGCAGCCTGTGTGTCTGCTCTAACCTGTTAACATGGACGCAGACATGAAAATCAACAGGTTGTGCGAGCGTCAGACACACGTGACCTAACCGGTGTGCCGCGTTAGCATGGATCGGGTTATCAGCTGCAGATTAGCGGTCGACTTTTTTCCCTCCAGCTGAATTACAGATCTGTTGTTTATTAAGAAATCATCATCATTAAGACCAGGATGCATTTATGAAATAAGGACCGTCGTTATTAGTGTTCTTATTTAGCATCAAAACGTTTCGTTTTGGTAGCAAGACATTTTTTGAAAACCCTGAACTTAGGCTAATGCTAACAATTTTACCACCATTATCATCAACAACCTTATCAAAATATACAGCAGTATACTTATTATTTAACTCTTTTATTATTTTGATCATCTGAAAATGCTACATTCTTGATAAAAAAAAATAATGATAATTAAAACGGTTTATTTATTTATTTATTCTTTGAATTTACAGAAAAAAAAAGGGTTTTCTTTCATAATGTATCATTATCTTGATATAAAATGGCCTATATCGGGATATGAGATTTGGGTCATATCGCAAAGTACGTAGAGAAAATGTCAACAAACGTCACGTGTTAAATTAGAGATGATTTTTTGGCTAGTTTTAGATTTTTTGTGTGATTTTTGAGATGTAGCTGCATTGAAAACCATGTAAACTCTGGTTACTGATATTTCCTCGAACATGCTGGATGATGGTATATTTCCGGCTCTTCCTGAGGAACTGGACGGCCCCTTCACATCCAAAGTCTCCTCTCATTAGAGTCCTTGGGCCTGTGCTTAAATTGCGGTCTCCTCCCTCTTTCCCAATGTAATGGCACCCAAGGTCGTCATTATGAGGAGAACGGAGCCAACATCAAGGCAAGCTTTCATTAGAGCAGCCAGCTGCTCTATTTTCCTCTACTCCACTCCAGCCTGACCACATTCTTCATCCTCCATCTCATCTTTCTCTCACATGTGGTGTTCACACACTCCAGCTTAGCTAATCCTGGAAGATTACGGAATTTGGGAAGAGGGGTTGGTTACTGGAAATTTTGTTTTTCTTAAAATGCTGAAAAAGCATGTGTGATCATTTTTATATTATGTGTTTTGAGATTTATTTACTGGCTGCTCTATTTTGTGGAGTAACAATAATCTGAAGAAAAAAAAAAAACCCATCAAATTATATTTCCAAAATACAATTATATGTAAGGGATAAAAAAAAAAAAAAAAAAAACCTCCATTCCATGCTGATACAGGAAAATAATTAACAATAGACAAAGTGGAATTACTTTTACAACACTGAAGTTGATTATTTTTTTAAAACAGCATGTCCCATTGGGTTTTATTCCTTTTACACCAAAATAGCCAACAATGTAACTGAACAAAAACTTGATAAAGTGTACTTTTTATCTGTAGTTCATGTCCTCATTTATGTTGTAGCAGCTATAAACAGTCCCAGTCAGTCAACTCCTTCTGACCAATCAGAATCCAGGATTCGACAGGTATAAATGCTTTTCAAAATGTAGTGAACTAAATAGAATCGGTATCTCTGAACGATGAACACTGTGTTATAGCAGCAATTTAGGAAAATAATAATAATGTACTATATTTTAAAACAAACAAACTAAATATCGATACAGATAGTGTGTGATTTAGCGATAGCGATAACTCCGCTTAATACTATTACTTTGCTCCAGAATAAATCTCTTAGAAATATTTCAGAGTCGATGGGGAATAAAGACTAAACACTGGTCCAGAGATCGGATTTTTATAAACTCTCAAGAGTTACAAACCTCAAGTTTTGTCAGCCATTTTGTACCTTTTCACAGAAATTTGTGACCCTTGGTCACATGAGTCAATTTTTCCCAACAAACATATACATATTTAAAAATATATTCATTTTTGTATATATGTAATGTATATGTGTATACTGAATTTTGAAATATTGACCCTTGTGACTGTTCTGCAGTGAAGGGTCTTATATGTAACCATCATCGGTGGATAAAACTGTCATTACCGATATTTAATTTATGCTTATTTTGTTTCTTATATGTATTTGTGCCTTGTCTTTTGTGTATGCTGATAGATGACTTAATTTCTCCACAGGCTCAATCTTAGCTTATCGCATCATATATTATGTACATATAGTAATACTAAGTTGACAATAATTGGAGATGGCAAAAAACAATGTCTTTTCTGCTAACGATAGCTAAACATTGAGTATCAACCATTTCCATGGGTGGTTCGTGTGTACCTCAACCTTGGATCCTCTACCAGAGGCCTGGGAGTTTGAAGGTTCTGCGAAGTATTTAGCTGTTCCTAGAACTGCACATTTCTGGACAGAGACCTCAGTTCTTGTACCTGGAATCTGTTGGAGCCACTGTCCAAGTTTTGAGTCACAGCCCCTAATCCTGCTATTACCACTAGAACCACTTTGGCCTTCATCTTCACATCTGTTCCAGTTGTTCCTTCAGGCCTTGGTACTTTTCAGTCTTCTCATGCTCCTTCTTCCTGATGTTACTGCCAGCTGGGATTGCCACATCTATCACTACTGCTGTTTTCTGCTCCTTATCAACCACCACTATGTCTGGTTGGTTGGCCAGCAGCTGCTTATCTGTCTGGAACTTGAAGTCCCACAGGATCTTAGCTCTGTTGTTCTCAACCACTTTTAGTGGTGGTGTCAATAGAAGGAAGCATTTATATATGCACACACACATATACATATATATACATATATATATATATATATATGGCAAGAGTAATGTAAAAACATAACTTAAACCCAATCCTAACAAAAAACAGTCATGAATCTTTATATTTCCCATTCAAAAAAAAAAAAAAGCCAAGCCTTTTTCCAAATCCAATTTTCCCCTAAACTAAACTACGTTTTTACTAGTACTGGCCCAGTACAGATCCTGGATATCAGACCATCTTTAGTGATAATACTGCTATAAATACTATCACTAATAATTGATGATAAAACTATCATTGTGACTGCTTTCTGTACAAGTAATGCTATGGACAACCATGAAGTAAATCCGTACAAAATTAGAAAAAAAAACTAACAAATATTTATTATTCAATTCAATTTTATTTGTATAGCGCTTTTAACGACAGACATTGTCACAAAGCAGCTTCACAAAAGTATATAGATTCTGAATATAAACTTATGAATCTACACATTTATCTATATATATCCCTAATGAGCAAGCCTGTGGCGACGGCGGCGAGGAAAAAGATGGCAAAAGGAAGAAACCTTGAGAGGAACCAGACTCAAAAGGGATCCCGTCCTCATTTGGGTCACACTGTATAGTTCAATTACAACTAATACACTTTAATACTAGGGTCAGGTTTAAAGTGCAAGACTGTTCATGGTGATTCGATTCGAGTCCTACGCCACTGTAGCAGAACCGCTCATGTCAACAGCAGTCCAATGGCATCATCACAGTTCTAGGAGTTCTATGTTGAGGCAGTTTATATGGTGCCATATTTAACAGAAACAAGTGGTTTCCACCATTATCTTGGTGTAGCTACTGCATTGGTTTCTAAAGGAAACATTACTTAAACATATCATTGACTAGAAGCAGTATACACCCAAAGAAAAAAAACCAAATACCTTTGTAAACATCTGCTACCTTCTACAAGCTCTTAAGCAACCCCCACACTAAAGCAAATTCCACTCAGGTCCTTTAGGTTCAACCACTTCAACAAAACCTTTGCACTGCTTTTAAAGCATATTGGTTTAGTAATTAAGAGCAAGCAAATGCCTTGTCTTGTCCTCAGCATGTCATAGACATCACATACGATTTTACGAACGCTCACTGGAATACAAATCACTGCTGTTCTGTAAAAGTGTAGAGCGAAGCAGCGTGAAGCTAAAAATCAGCTGAAATCCTAATGCAGGGTGACAGTAATTACCCAGCGCACCATCACTGTGGCCTGTGGAGATGACAGGATGGTGTGTAGTGTTGAACCAACAGTGTGTGTGAGCGAAGAACAAGTCAAGCAGGTAAAAAGATTAGCTAAGCTTCACTTTACTTACTGCATACACCCGAGCATGGCCTCATCAGTGGTGGAAAGAGTACAAAACACAAAGACAAGTAAAAGTAAAAAGGAGTGATCAAGACAATTACTCAAAACCAGAACATTTTACATCGACAAGTCACGCAACGTATCTAAAAATGTTCTTTTTCCAAGCAACGCATTTTGTAGACAGTTATGCTAACTAGCCAAGTGAGCTAGGCTGATGTGAACATATGGTGCCACCAAATTGGGTCATGTTTACCATGTTCACAAAAAGAGTCCAAATATATAAATAAATAAATATATATATATATATATATATTTAATACAACACTACCAAACATTTTAACTTTAATACAAAGTGTTTACAGTGTAAAACATCGAAAGATCTGGCTAGCTAGCGTAGCTCACTCAGCTAGCTAACGGCTTACGTATACATGTTTTTAGACCAGGGATGCTCTTCTGTGTCCATCACAGACATCACTGCTAAGCGATTGGCACCTGAAGTGCAAACTCTCATCAGGACACTGTTTTATTTTGATTGGGTCTCTAATTGGGACATGAATTATTTATCATTTTCACATACTGACTTACGTTTTCTGGGGTTAAATGCATTATTATTTTTTAACTCCTTTTAATGAAATCTCAGGTAAAAAATAAAAAGCACTATGATTTAATTCTCAAAAAAGAACAATTACTGTGAACCATATACTCTGGTACTGTAATGAGAGTACATGTAGTTCACTCCTGGGGCTCATATACAGTAGCTGAACCTGTACTTTATGGTGCAGATTACCTTCCAGTTAAAGGCAACAACACAAAGCTATCATAAAATAGGATGAAGGGGTCAATGGTCTTAATCCCCATATGGCAATGAATGAGTCTGTGTACAGACAGGAAGTTTAACTGCTGGCCCTCTAGTGTGGTCTGAACAATCCAGAGTTGAACATGATCAAAATGTGGGAGTTGATGGTGGACTTCAGGGGGCGTGGACTTCAGGGGGCGTGGACTTCAGGGGGCGTGGACTTCAGGGGGTGCCCCTGACCACTGCCTCCCCTCACCTTACTGGATAAGACTACGATGGCTGTAGAGATCTTCAAGTATTTAGAATCCACTCTCAATAAAATGCATCTCTCACATCTCTCAAGACTTGAAGTGCGAAGCCAGCAATGACTGTATAGCCAAAAAGACTCAACAGAGAATGTAATCAACCGAGGAAGTACAGCTTATCACAGAAGCTGTTGGGGAGAAACCTGCCCTTTCTTAAAGACCTGTCCTCCCCCAGAGCTAGGAGGTGAAAAGACAAAACAATCACCAACCCCTCACCCTCAGGCCACCACGTACTTAACCTCTTTCTCTCCAGCAGACACTTCAATACAATGTCTCAAAGCCACGAGGCACTGGGGAAGCTTCTTTTCCTCATGAATTATTAACACTTAATTCGCTCACAAACACCTTGACCGTATCACTAACAGCATTTGTGTTTGTATGTAAGAGCGTAACTTTGTGTATAATAGTTATATTTAACATCCACTTTGTAACAGCTGTGTGCTATGTTAATACTAGGGTCCTCACCTTTTTATGGTATTGAAATATTTAACAGCTCAGCAGTCAAGAGACGTTCCTTGTATACTCCATTGTATTTGGAGAATAAAGCACGATTCTGATGCACACATTGACTCTGAATGCTTCAAGCTCAGGTGTATCTCACTGCTCTCCTGAGGCAGTAAAACCCATTACACACTGTTTACTCATCTAAGGCAGTCCAGCCATTAATCCTGAGTATAATCAGCACTCAAGATGTTTCCTTTCTTCACCACTAAACTCTGGATTAATGTCCTGGAGAACACCAGGAATACTCCACATTTCTATAGGGGTTTATGAAACACTAATTAAAAAAGGTACTTGTTGAATTGGCCTGTTTCGTGATCTTGAGTCTGTTAAACATACTTTTGATGCGTCAGAGTAATTCTTACAGATATTCGTACCATCTACTCTTCAGTGCAGCTGTGGATCGTCACATTTGTTTACGTTGCGATGTGCATGTTGTTTTGGTTAATGTCTCGTCTCCTCCCTTGTCTGGTCATTGGTTGTCTGGAAGTAGCGCTCAGCGTACGCTTACCTGAACATACCAAGCCTTCGAATGAACGATTTCATATTCTGGTTTTGGTCCCGCCTTATCACCTGGTTTTTCAATTCTTAGACTGACCCTTGGGTTGGTGTATGCTAACCGCCTGACTGTTTGCCTGTTCCTGATTACTTCATGTTTTGGGATCTGTGGGCCTTTAATCTGCATTTGCATCCGTCTCTAACTCTGTGAAATGACAGACCAGAAGAATGTATTGATTTGTAAAAGTTTCAGAGCATCCTTCTACTTTGCAGTGCGATTTATATCGCTTCCAGAATTGTAGGGAAAATACTTTCTACATGGATTTTCCTGCCTTCTCCTCATCTTCGAAAACCCAGCTAACCTCTAAGATCTAACCTTGGATCTTCCTGTATCCAGACGTCCAGGAAGTAAATAACTATTAGCCATTTTTAAAATGACATTTTCTCTATGGAACAATTGCGTGTTCTCAATTACGCTCAAAGGTAAAAAAAAAAAATGTTAGTTTTTCATCCAGTTAGCTTTTTAATCTTCAATTATTATTATTATTATAGAATCTAGGCCTTGCTCTGCCATCAGAAGGTTCCCCAGACAATAGTTTGAAAGATCTTATAGGAACACATCCTGTTCTTTTGCGCTAGCTCCCTAGCGTACCTGGGCATTGCTTTGCAGTGTAACAGGGTCCTGACCCTTATACCTGAGACGGAAAGACGGATGCAGTCTGTATGTTCATAATTGGGAGTGATGAAAAGCCCCAGAGGCGCTGATGGAGCATGATCTACAGACTCACTCGGCTTCTCTCCACTAATGCCATCCAGCAGCGTCCTCCAGGTCCCTGTACGGGTCATTATGAGGACTTGCGCTAGTTAAAACAATGCTGACCTCCTTCTGCTCCAATTCATCATGCTTCAGTGGTGCATGTATCTTATACTACAACATGCTTACTGTTTTTAGAAAGGTTCAAATATAGGACCAGGTAAAGCTCGCACTGCAACAAGGTTTAAACACTTTTTTCAGGTTCACTTGTATGCAGTTGGAAAGATGCTACACGTAAATGCAAGACGAAGTATTGACGCAGTAATGGACCTGCATTTCCTCTGGTTAAAAAATATTTTTAAGGTATCATAAGTAAGAAATAAAACGGGCAAAGGATCTCTAATTAAGCCGAGTTACTGCACCGACCCCAAAGTTCATGGTTTTCCTAAAACAGCACATCCTGAAGTGAAGTTTTTATCCATTTATAGTTACATTTAATGTTGTGGAACATTGGTGAAACAAGTTATCACTTGCGTTATAGCAGCAATAAACAGTTGTTCCCTCACCAGCCTCTCTTTTTTCTCTCTTGAAGTCAACAACAACCACACACACACCAAACAGTTAGCTTGTTAGCCAGAAAGCGTAAACTCTTCCGCCCTGAATGTCTGAAAACTTAGTCAGAGCTTTATGTCTGAGTGTCACCAAGATCTGACACTGGAGACTCCTTCGATAGATATTAAATAAATGTCGTCTTATTACACCGCTGGAAATTTGCGTACGTTATAAAACATGCTAAACTTAAAATGCTGCTATACAACTGGACATATACGTGGGTGTTTATTAGGCAGTAATGCTGGTCTTATGATTTAGAGTTCATTTGGTAAAGGAATGCAATTACAAGGGTGAGGAAGGAAAATCTGAAGTTTAAAGGGTTAATTCGGGAACCAACGAACTGGTGTCACCAAGCAACACTTTATTTCCATGCACACACACACACACACACACACACAAAGCATGCAAGACATTTATCAAAAACACAGCATGACAGATCACACAGAATCCCTGCATTCATTTACACTGTAGACGTGCATGAAATGCTTGTGTTTGCTAAACAGCAAGAAATGAAAAATTGCAGGACACGGGCCATCATTCACGTCAACATTAGCATACTGAGTGTCTGAGGAATGTAAAGTTTTCTCAGTCAAAGCGACGCAGATTTCTCTTGAGCGCATCAAAAGCCGATTCAGCTAAAGCAGGGCAAACAGCCGTGTATGTCACTGCACCAGTCAGATTTATTAGCATGCCAGGAACGATATCGTAATTGATGCTTTCAATTCCCGAAGAGTCACTGAGGAATTTACAAGCCGGGGAATACTAATAGGGCGAGCGGCGTGGATGGGTACACAAGGTCGGTAATGTGTTACAAATTTAATAGCGATTTAACCGCATATAAAGGAAAGAAAGCAAGCTCCAGTTTTGGAGGATTTCAGTGAGAAACAACAGCAGCTAAAGAGGTCCTGAAGTGTAATAATTGTTGCATGCTGATAAGAAATGATTTATTGTACACCAACTAAATTTAATTTATCAAAAATATCAGGCGTACATAATCCTTCTGCATTGATAATGATGTCAGATTTAAACCTTTCCCGGATCTGGTACACAGGAAGGAATCACACATACACACACACACACACACAAATCCAAATAAATATAAAGCCTTTGGGGGTTTAATCAGTAATCCACATCTATCAGGTCATCAAAGCCCCCCTCTGTGCATCGCTTAGCCACATTACCCCAAACACAGCCAGCCCCAAATGTCATTACGCTCTCATTACTCGTCCAGGTTCTGGCCTGCATCTCAAATTGCTCATTTAACTCCAGCCAACATCCATCCCTGATATTCCAGCTCCTTTACCGGAGACACACAGCCGAGCTAGAGTGACCGTTAGTATTGGCCAGCACGGGGAAGCTGTACAGGATAAATCAAGCCAACCGCTAAAAGAGCAGGGCTAGGCTTTACAGCGAGTTACGTGTTTGTGCTAATCGCGGAATAAGAATTCAGCTGCAATCACGAAAAACACACATTTAAATTTAAAGATAACGACTTACCTTAATGTCCCAAGGCAGTGCGATGTGGGCAGATGGAAAGAAAGAAACAGAGAAGGGAAGAGAGGATTAGAAACATTTACACACTACATGAAACATGAATGTATCGTGTATGGTTAGGACATATTAACAGGTTTATATCAAGACCATTGTACAGTATTTATAAGGCTATGAAGCTTATTATAAGTTACTAAGGTCATGATATATTGGAGCCAGGTTTCCAGTGCAGTTTTGCACAAAATAGAAGCCATATTTAAAAAAAGAAATTCGACAAAACACAATTGCAAATTGTCTGAGTGGTGATGCGGGATTAAAGCCGGGTTCAGTCCTCTCACGGTAGCGCTTACACGGCGCTCCTTTTTGTTTTTTTTTGTTTTTTTCGTTTTTTTTTTAAGAAAGGCAGCATTTCCATTTGCATGTCAAGTCACGTCACGTAAATGCGAAAAACGTGTTTCCATTTCAATTTTGCGAATTTTTCGAAAAACCACGTCATGCGAGCGTGTGGTATATCTGTCCGGTTCTCATGTTTCAAATTGCGCATCAAGCAGGTTAATGGAAACGCTGCTACTGACCGAATCGCAAGAATGCAATCAGACATTGAGATTTATAAATAATATTATATTAATAGTTTATCCAAATAAATTTTATAGCTGTTACAGTGAATAAGTCGTACAATTGGCTTAATTTTCCCAAAATGAAAACCCCCTGGATAACACTTTTCCAGTGTGCTGCTTATAATGCTACATTAAAGCTACATAAGCCCTTCCTGAACAGCCTTATTCCAACAGTTCAATCATCATGTTCAATGTCTGTTTGACACAACACTTACATTTTGGCATACGGTTATTATAACACTTCCTTAGAACGTCGTAACAACTGAGAAAATGCTCTGGAATGTCAAAGTCGTGTCATGAAGAAACAATCAAATGAAATGGATTTTACTTCGGAGATGCAGGTTTGTAATTACAATGCGCTGTTTATGTTTAACGTAACCTATAGAGCGAGCGAGAGAAAGTTGGATACGTTGACATACATCAAGCGATTGCGACCGAATGTTGATGTTTGTTGTATTGAACATGTATGCAGTTTAAAAATATAAATAAGGTTGTATTTCTTTTTGGGGTTATGTAGGCATCATGCAGCGCTATGTACCTTGCCTTTAAAAGCTGCACATGTACGGTTTCCCTTGTATGATTTGTCATTTTGTGTACGCGAACTGCCTTAGCATTATAGCAAACGCTCGATTCTGATTGGTCGGGCTTATTCATAAATATCCTCCTGCCTGTGTGGAACCCATAACCTTAACGAGAGGACAACAATTTATTGATTTCGCTCCACCATATCAGAGTCGTGTGCAAACTGAAATACACTGCATGCATTAAACCTTCATCTGTCTACAAATCCAAATAAAAACCTAATCATAAAAGAGTAATAGAATGGCAGCGAGAGAGAGAGAGAAAGAGCGAGAGAGATGCATTCACAAGAGATGGGAAAACTGTCCACCTTTCACATTTACAGCTGATCACATCTCCATTTTTATGGTGGCCAGCATTAGATAGAGAGAGCCTGACTGCTCTAATGAGATGCCACTTGATTTACAAGCCGGAGAGTTGATAGCAACAGTGGCATGCTAAAAAGCTGTTCCCCAGCGCTCGAGTGTCGATAGAGATCAATACATTCAATGCCATTATTAATAAAGTCCAGCTCTGGGAAAGACATGAGGGAGACACATGATGTTAAACCAGATTGATCTGAAGGGAAATGGATTTCATAAAGCACCCAAATGGCATCATTATACCGCCAACAATAGAGTCTCACTTACAGCGGCTGGGAGGACAAAGAAGAGCCATAAAGTACAAATCAGGCCCCCCTACACCCCCTACCCCCTCACACACTACTGAATGTCAATATTTCTCACACACACACACACACACACACACACACACACACACACAAAAGGTCAATATACTGTACATGAGAAAAAGAAAGACAATGCAACAACTTTGCTTATACTGCTGTATGTGAGATATACAATACCTGACGTCATGCTGTTACGTACGGTGGCTCCGAGTGGTCAAAGCACTGCAAGTTCAGACATGTTACCAGAAACACCGTGCAATAACAAAAATCGACAACGGAAGTGTTTCCAGAGGACACGTCGAAGTGATGAACACATCTAGACACGCTTGTTTTTTGTTTTCCATGCCATCGAATTGCATCTTGTTCTCGATCTGTTCCCGTTTTAACCATTAATTATGTCATTTGGACTTTCTTGAACCTGATGTCCATTGGTGACTGTTCTGAAAGTAAGTACAGCTAGTTAAGATTGTTTCACAACTAATCTATTCAGGTTATTTGAACTGGCAGGCAAATAATAACCAAAAGGCCAATGCTAGGTTAACAGCAGATATGTGCAATAATAATGAATCATACGATCACAATAACCCAAAAACACTTTATTTACCAGTGACGGATAGCTAGCCGACTCCTAGGTCACAAAAAAACAAAACAATACAAGCCTGATTTTGAAGTGTCCACTGGAAACACTTGTGTCATGTGTTTCTGTTGTCTGAATTTGCACCATTTTGACCTCTCAGGGCCACCATAGAAGTAGTTACAGGGAACTAATCAACAACAGAGTGGTGTGATAAAGCAGACTTACTGTTACCACCCCAACACTGATTATTTTCCAATAGCAGCACACCCTGCACTGTTTTTGTTTTCTTACAACACGGCAATTTACTTACGACTGCAAATTTTAATTTATTAATGATTGTCGCTTCATGTGTTTATCCATTCAGAAAACAAGCAAAGAAGGAGAAAACATGTCTGAGACTCAAAAACAAGAAATAATGCACAAGGAACAGGAACTAGGACATAATGCGAGAAATGCATGGACACAAATCAACAGCATCAAATACACTGACAAACTAATCAAGGGTTAAACACGGAACAGGAGAACACAATAAGGCAACAAACCAGTGACTGAACAGGGAGGAGACCAGGCTAAATCAGTAAATATGAACAGGCAGGCTAGCAAAGTACACCTAGAAGGGGAATTTGTGACAATATGTGGTATATAAAAGTAAAAATGATATAAAATAATAATAATAATACTTCTTAACATGTATCTATGACTTATGAATTAACAGGAGATTTGACTAAATGTAATTTAAGGTAGTTATCATTTTAAAATCAAAACAGTGTAACAAAAGGTATATAATGCTTGGTTCTGATGAAGTGCAGTTACAGTTTCCAACCCAAAGGTGATGATTTTTCCATGACGGCATGCCCCGAAGTGTTTTTATTCTCTTATACCACACGATTCGCCAACAATCACTTTTTTTTTTTTTTTTTTTAATTAAACAACATATTATACTTTTATCTGGTTATAGTTACATTTAAGGTTGCGGAATATCTTTGACACAAGTTAGTTCTTGTTCTTACTCATGTCAAAGCAGCTATGCGCGGTCATTCGCTCTCTTTTTACACTTTCTTGAAGTTAATAAGACAAAAACAAACAAACAAACAAACAATCAATCAAAAAGATGCAGCTTGTCGTGTTACCATGACATGTTCTTCAGTTCTGAAGACATCTGCAAACTTAAATTAAAGGTTTACCTCTGACTGTTATAAATCTGACACTAATACGTCACTCCTTCCCCAAGCGTTAAAAATCTCGCCATGTGAATGAGCCGTTACTATAGAAACGATAACCTATACGAACGAGTGTATTCATACAAAGCAGCGATTTGAATTACAGCCGTCAGAGCTGCTGTTACAGAAAAAATCAACACGTTCTGACCAATCAGAATCCAGGACTTGGCAGCGATGTGGTGTACGTCGAATTATTATGAACGATTCAAATTTCAGTTGAAACAAAAAGCTTTAAGTTCATAAACCAACAAGTGTGAAACCAAACAGGATGTGCGTACTTTCCTTGCCAGGGTCCCAGCTGTCCATCACACATGTATAATCAGCCGACACATATACCCCCTATGGAGAAGCACTTACGTGTGTGTGTGTGTGTGTGTGTGTGTGTGTTCAGCAATAAAGCCTATTGTCAATAAATCACATTGTAGTTTATTGGCTATTTTGCGTGGTATTTTCATAAACCAGTCTAATCCGCGCCCCTTACACCAGGGAATTCCTCTCCCGCGATCCCGAAATGCAATTTCACCACAAAATGCTAATATTGGCCATAGCTGGAGGGATTTATTTTCACGGTCCAAAACTAATTTAGCTCCTCATATACTAAATATGTATGATGTAAATGATATACCGTTATGCTCTGAGTAATTTATGAGCCAAGCCCACAAAATGAATTTTGAAATAAAGCCGTTTGTTTAAACGCCCCCAAAACCCCCTCACTCTTTACGTGCTTGAAAGAACAATACATTACCATTAATATTGATGTGCTGACATTTAATGTTTTAATATCACCAGTTTAAGACTCAATAAAGACGCCCGTGTCGAAAGTTAGTGGAATCGAAATCGGAATTTTTAGAGCACTGTGTAGAGTCTTTGTTTCTCGTCCTTATTGCCGCGTTTTGTGATTCTTCTTCTTCTTCTTCTTCACATCAAAAATTGTGTACCAAATAATTTTGAAGTATTATAAATTTATTTGAAATGTTCGATTGGGTGATCTGATGATGCAAAAAAAAAAAAAAAACCCAAAACAAAACAAACAAAAAAATAAAATGAAACTAAAACTGATTGCAGGACAACTATAGTTACCATTTTTA
>JAQQZR010000003.1:2164768-2194904 GCA_030068235.1 Notoglanidium macrostoma
TATTAAATAAGTATTGCTTGGAAATTTTTCAAAAGGAAAAAAAAAAAAAAAAAGAAAAGAAAAAGACACCGCTGGAAAATCAATCATTCGCAAACATATAGTTGATTCCGGTTACATCCTGGTACATTTTGGGTGTTGTAGAAATTCCTTTGAGAATGTGACAGGAATTTATGTTCCCCAGGATGCAAATGCAGAGTTATTTAAATAAAAACGAGTGAAAACAAACAAACATCAACAAACTATGGTTATGAAGATGAGGATCAGAAATAAACACCATGGCATGAACAAAACAACACAAACAAACAGCTGCTAGACAAAGGAAACCGAATGTGTCTGAACCTAAATAAAGTGCATAATCAAAGACGACATGAAACAGGCGCTCGTGATCAGGAGCTCGTGACATGTGACGTGCAGGGGCTGATGGGAAACGCAGTCCAACCTGGAAGCGATGTCCGAGGTGCACTCCAGCGCTCACGTGACACTGTTATACTTTTTCCATCTCAGTTATCACGTGGCTGTGATGAAAACGCGACTAGCTCCAGTAGTCAAATAATAATTATACTGATCTCAGCTTGTTATGCTAGCTGTTTGTTTTATTATAATGCACAAATTGTAAATAATAAAGTTTATTTCCTGCAGAATTATCTAAATGTTGTCAGCCTTTTATAGTTAATTGATGTGACACAGGCAGCCAGACATAATGGTGCATAAATGTTAGCAAGCTGTAATTAGCCGTTTGCTAATTAGCTTTATACCTGGCGCTGTGCGTTATAACTAGCTCACAAAAGTGTGTATTTTTACGACTTCCAAGCATTTATATTAAGCTGGCTGGTTAAAGTGGTGCCGTTCTTTTTTTCTTTTTCCCCTTTTGCACACAATAACTGCCTCTATTAAAGCGAGATAATTAATATATCTGTCCGTTATTGATCATGAGGCTGATGCACATCTGTCCATGGCTCCAACATATTGTATGTTCCGGCTACCTTTCTGACCCTACATTAATATGCACTGCGGTGTAGGGAAAGCATGGGCCTCGTCCCGAACGTGCCTCTCTCCCTTTCCTCACCCGGCCCCACTTTCAAACCAAGCACATGTCAATTTGCGAGCAACGCCTCCACCTCAGCAGCCATAATGAAGTGAGGAGCGTGACAGCGTTTAACTGCAAGGCAGGTTCATTTCCAACTCCGGCACCCGACAGGTGACGTTCAGCTTTCATTAAGCCTAATGTCCAGGGAAGACAGGATAGAGAGAGAGAGAGAGAGAGGAGGAGGAGAGACGTGAGCTGGAGTGAGCCGGACAGGCTTCACGTGAGACAAATTCAATTTGCGGTAAACACGTGCACGCTCGAGCGGCCAGCGGAGGAGGAAAAGACACGTTGTAAATGAGGAAAGGTCTGGAGATAGAAAAAAAAACAAAAAAACAAAACATTTATTGTCTTTACATGGAGAATAAAGTATAGCAGGCTTGCTTGCACTGCATACAAGTGACTAAACCGAATACTTTTACCTTCTAACAAACAATCAAACAAACTTACTTTCAGTTGCTGACAAAGAATTATTAACCTGAAATTATATCCCAGTAGTTTTTAAAAAAAAAAAAAAAAAAAAAAAAAAAAAAAAAAAAGTGTTCTAATTTTATATATACCTAAAATGAAGGCTTACTGAACTAAGCAAATAAATAAATGCATTTTAAATTTGAAGTACTATTAACCATTTCAACCCTGATTAATATCCAACTGACTGGGAAACAAATGAAAATGTAAATTTTTTTTTTTTTTTTTTTTTAATTTTTTTTTTTTTTACAAATACACCTAAAATGAAGACCAATCAAATAAATAAATAAATAAAGTTCCAAGACAATTCATTATTAACCCTTTCAACTCTGTCAACAATTGTTTTGGCATTTAAAATACTAAAATGAAGGCTGAGACTATCTAACTAACTAACCTATTTAGTTAGTTAATGTTGCAGATGTTCCCTAAACATTACACTGCACACAGCTATAACTGGAAGTGCTGTGGTAGAAGAGGAATGAAACACCCCAGGACATGCCGTTACAGGAAAATAATAAAGTTAATTTCCCACCTGGATGAATAAAATCTTCTCATTTTATCTCATCAACAAAGCTGCATCACCTCACCCCGGAGTTGATTATTGTCCACTCACAGTGGACATCTACAGGAGTGTCTCTCACCTGTAATTCTCCTTCCTATAGCAGTTTATAATAAAGCTCATTAAAACAGATTCATCACTTCACATCGAACATCACTGCAAACTTGAAAACATTTGCTCGAGGCCAGTGTCGAGTGTACAGGGTCCACACCCTGCGGCTCATCTGCCCTGCCATACGGAACTCATTAAACTTTAAAACCTCCACTTCCCGATAACAGCCACACCCCTCATTCCCTTCCTCCTCCTCCTCTTCCTCCTCCACCCACGGGTGATGTCACTGAGTGGGTCCCTATGATCTCCGTGGATGGCTGTGTTCCATCCCGGCACTCTGGAGAGCCCTTCTGTCTAATTACAGCTGCCCTCCTGAGTCTCCGCTGTGACCCCAATCCCATCCGTATGGCCGGTTCTTAAATTACCCAACGTTAGCTCGCTCTCCACCTCACTCAGGACTCGACGTGTATGAGACGAGTGTACTCATTCTGCATGACAATACTGCAAAACAGCAAGCATTTAAAGGAACACTTTGGAGAAAGATCAAATATATACTGGACGCATTACCACTTATGCCAAGTTTAGTCCATGAGTCAAGACACGCATCATTCACACGTCTTCACCGACGGCACACAGACGCACTGAGGCGGCGTGACTTACAGCCGGATTAACCTCCACTGTTGAATGCTGGAACTTTAGCTCGGAGAATGTTTCTCTTCGGCTTTATTTGGCATCACTCGGTCTCCTCAGCCCCGCCTCCCAATGTTTGATCATGGACATGCGCCAAAAACCAGGAAGTAATGCAGGCAAAAGTTTTCACCCCCTACAGCTGAATTTAATAGAGTGTACAATTTATGTTAATGGAAAAAAAAAATACTAACGAAAGGACGAAATAAAAATTCCAAAAAAAAAAAAAAAAATTTTTTTTTTGAAAATTGGATGAAACCGACAAAAGGATTTTTTTTTTTTTTTTATCGTTTTTGCTTTGACTCTTAGCAACGAGAAAAGAGGTTGAAGGAAGTCATGAACACAGGATGGGCATAAAGATCACTGGATAATATTTACCTCTCACTCTGAAAGAAATATAACTTTACTGATATCTAAATGACAAACCGAGAGATCTACTAATGACCAACTCTATTTGCGATTACGTAACGTATCACTTGTTTCAAGGATGTTTAAATGTAACAATAAACTCATAAGTAAGACGTTCCGCTCTTCATAGCAACTCGTAATCATTTGTAAACTGCTCTGATGCAAGTGGAATAAAACACTTCAGGACGAGCTGTTAGAGGAAAATTATTTCAGGTCGGTAAGAGTAACTCATTGCACCACCCTATCGTTGATTATTTTCCTATAACGGCATGACTCGGAGTGTTTTATTCCTTGTTTAAAACTTTAGGCCCCGTCTCATTTCCACCTATCCTCCCTCCACCTGTGCCTCTGTCCTGAGGTGAGGATTAGTGTGTATGGATTTGAAGCTCCTGCTAACCTCCGCATGCTTCACCTTTTCATGGCCTCCCCCAGTGCAAGCTGTTCCTGGAGGCAGGCTTTGCCTGTTGTTTTGCCCCCTTGTGATGTTCATTTATCTCCCCACACTCCTCTCTGACAGCCGCGGGCATGACGGTGGCTCCGGCCAAAGCCACTCCACTTTTCCCATCTGTTTGGCCCTGGACCGTGGGCATCTGCTCATTGCTGTAGCAGGGAACGTCAGAAGACGAGCCAAAGGACCGGGCAACGAAAGCAGTGTTTACGTACATGTCTGTGTGTGTGTGTGTGTGTGTGTGTGTACACTGGCCAGAAAAACCGCAGTAGGTCTTGGCCTCCGAGAGGTCAGCGTCTTTGTTGCGGATGTTTCCGGAAACAGACGTGCTGTGAAGCCAGACCAACCTCCGTCTGCACGAGCTTGACTTTTCATCACACGGGGTCAAAGCACCGTCTACTGTACGTGTGCGCAACAGTCAGTACGCGTGCGCGTGTGTGTGATGAGCGGACATTAAAAAAAAGAGCCCCTGAAAGTGAAGAAGCCTATTAAGGCTTGGCGAGTGTTACGATGCGACTCTTAAAGCAGCCTTGAGTTTCTTATTGATTGCACACCCCATCTGTGGACGTGTAGGAGCGTGCCAACGTTCTAATGTACTCAGAGGTGACGTGGCGGTTCTGTACGTTCACTAGTTCCTCTGAACGGCGAGCCTGTGTTCGGAGTCACCGGAAGTAGAGTTAATACTGAAAGTGCATTTCTTACAAATGCGTTCGTACGAAAGCGTTGCTTTCAGAATTCAGAACAAGGATTCAAGACTGAAAGTGTGCAAACCTGTATTCAGATTCCAGACATCACTCCAGTGCTGTTTAGAGGTTATGTGAGTGTTACACATGCAGGGAGGAGTATTCACCATCCTGGGTATTTACCACTCTCTGAGTATTTACTGTCCTCAGTATCATGCTGAGTATTTATCATCCAGAGTGTGTGCTGTCTGGCATAATTAATGTCCACTGTAAACAAACATCCGGTCTAACCATCTCCTGGCATGTTTATGGCCCTAAATGTTCATCATCCTGTGTATTCAGCGTCGCAGATAATTAACTCCCTGCATATTTATTGTCCTGTGTAATTATTGGTCCAGAAAAAAACCCGAGCTGTCCTGGTGTTCACGACTTCCACAGAAATAACCAACACACACATCTGACTTGACATCATCTTAAATATTTGACAACAGAGTTCTTCATGTTCTCTCCCTGTACCTGTATAGGTTTCCTCTGGGTTCTCCAGTTTCCTCCCACCTCTGATAAACATGCCAGGAGGTTTATTGGCTAGGCTGAATTACCCACGGGGTGCGACTTTAAATCCTTCCCAAAGCCTTGCCCAGACAGCACTAACTGGCAACCTGGGCGGCGATTTTAATAACCAGAACTCTTCAGCCTTAAAACATAAACGGAGTCTGAAGTTGCGGAGTCTGAAGCTTCCCTTTTAGACCGAGGCAGGCGATTCTGCCCCGCCCCTCTGTAAACTGCCCTGCTGGTGTAACAGATCACACTACCCTAACAGCAGAGGTGTCAAATTAAAGATTATAGAATTATCCTGCCTTACACACAAACACGCACACACCTCTCAATCGTTAGCCATATTACAGCAGAGAGCCCCTGTGCTCATCAATGGATGTCCGTCAGAAATCCCTTCTGCACCATTTAGTCCATTCTGCTCCTGCTACGGCTTCCTCCCCTGCACATTAACATTTCATCAGGTAATTATGCCCATAACAGCCTGCAAGCTCACGTACCATTTAACTGTTAATGACAATTCAGTGCATGTGTGTGTGAGCGAGTGTGAGTGTGTGGGTGTGTGTGAGAGACTGATAGAGATAAAGAGTCCATTTCAGTATTTCACAGGTATTTTTTTTTTTTTCAGATGTGTGGTTTCTAATACACACTATTTACTGTACGCTGATTACAGTCTCTCTCCTTTTCCTTTCTTCCCATCTGGAAATCTTTACATCCCATTTTTTTTTTTATTCCTCAGCCGTGTAGAAGCGACAACGGTGGTCCCCAAATCATGAAAGATTAATGTAAAGAGGATGCATAATTAAGCAATTTAATTCCAGACTTTCTGGAACATTACTCATTCTCTGCTCTTTTTCCCCCCCACCTCATATTTTCCTACTCCTCCTCTCTGTTGTTTTTTTTTGGCATAAAGATAATCAGAGCAGGCAGAGGCGTTTCATCGGAGCTATGGGATGATCCGAAAGAGGGGGTCGTCTGATCAGCAAACAAATCCTCTCCTCTGTGTACATGCATATGCAAGAAACATTTCTAAAAAGAATCTAATAAAGGTCTTTGCACACACAGAGTGATTCGTCTTTATGATTCTGTCGTCCGACGATAGAGCTTTTCTAACGACTATCCAGTAAACACTTTGATGAATGATCGTGTGTGAATAAGCGACATTTATTGTTTTGCAACAGGCTCGATTTTGCCAACATTTTTTTTCGTGATCGGAGCGCTTTCAACCAATCGGGGAGTAGATTGCGGAAAGCGTCATCACACTGTGCAGCCATGGCGAAGCCCATCATTCAATTTGTGTCTCAAAACCCAGCGACAACAAAAATGATAAAGATAATGACTTTAAAGACTCCTGAACCAAGCAGTGAAAGTTCCTGCCTTCTTGTGGTTCTTCTTCCTTTATTGTAAAGAATAAGCACCAGCTCATCATCACTTGTCGTTTCCATGGTCACGTCATTACTTTTGCGGAATGCTCGTCACGTGTAATGTGAATGTTAATGATGCATTAAATTCATCAACAATTTTTTTTAACCTTTGCGTTATTTGTGTTGCTCCTGTACGTGTTAAGACCGTGACACTGCAAATATTGCTTTTGACAATAAACTTGCTACTATTAAGTGTGCTTCTAGGACGTATCTACCATAAAACGCTGAAATGAACATTTTTGGTCAAAACTGAAACCAAAATACAGAAAAATTGTTGTTGTTGTTGTTGTTGTTAAACCTGTCAATAGTAGTTTAATTCACAAACCAAGCTGACAATTTAATACACGGTAGAAATGTCAGTGATTTTTTTTTTTTTTTTTTTCCCCACACGCTTGGCAATTCAAAGTGTACACTGAAATTCCAATACAATAATACTGTGAACTGAAACATTTCAACAAGTAAACCTTTTAACATTTGCGATGAACAAGATCTTTGGCACTTAATTTTATGGACAGTGGCCACCGACTGTACACTGAAAATGTATTTCTTTAGTTGTCCCTCTGTGAGAACACTTTAAGCTTCTGTGTCAATTAATTAAAAGTATAGCATGTCATTCGTTAATACATAAACTGCAATTGTTGGCAAATTTGCCTCGGTATAGGAGGAATAAAAAGGGAATAGCTTAAAGATTTCTCTTCATGATTATTTTTCCTCAGTAAACTTTCTATTAATGTAGACTAGTTTGCAGAAGCAAAAGCATCAAAAAGCACATCATGTCTCAGAGATTCCACTGATCAGTGCTTTGGTTTTACTTTGGAGTTAAATACAAGAATTTAGTGATGATGCCAAAGTTAAAGAACCCACAATGATGAACACACAATGGTGAAACACTCACAATGGTGAGGAACGCACAAAGATGAGGAGCCCACAACGCCGAGGAACCCACAATGTAGAAGAACCCACAAAGGCGAGGAACAACCAGTGGCGAGGAACCCCCAATGGCGAGGAACCCACAAAGGCAAGGAACCCCCAATGGCGAAGAACCCCCAATGGCGAGGAATGCACAAAGATGAAGAACCCACAATGGCGAAGAACCCCAAATGGCGAGGAACCCACAAAGATGAAGAACCCACAATGGTGAGGAACCCACAATGGCGAAGAACACTACGTTGAAGAACCCACAGCAGCGAGGAACCCACAACGGCCAGAAACCCACAAAGATGAGGAACCCACAATGATGAGGAACCCACAACGGCAAGGAACACACAAAGATGAAGAACCCACAATGGCGAGGAACCCACAAAGGCGAGGAACCCCCAATGGCGAAAAACCCCCCAATGGCGAGGAACCCACAACGGCGACGAACGCACAGAGATGAAGAACCCACAATGGTGAGGAACCCACTATAGCGAAGAACACTATGTTGAAGAACCCACAACGGCGAGGAACCCACAACGGCAAGAAACCCACAAAGATGAAGAACACACAATGGTGAGGAACCCACAATGGTGAAGAAGAACAATGTTGAAGAACACACAATGGTGGAAAACAGACCAAGGCGAAGAACAGACCAAGGTGAAAACACCATGGTGAAGAACCCACTCTGGCGAAGAACACACAATGTTGAAGAGCAGACCATGGTAAAGAACACACCATGTTGTAGACCACATGAAGGTGAAGAACACATGAAGGTATTCACACCGCTGCACATATTCACATATATTCACAGTAAAAGTACAAAATGAAGTGACTAATCACAACAATGACAAAGTGAAATGAGCACAGTATTATTCTGAGGGATCTCAAACAGACTCCGGTGCAGTCTATGCAGATTAATGCAAACTAGCACTTTTAAACCAATTAGCCCGAACAATGCTAGTTTTGATTACATTTGATTAGCATTACATCAGCTATGGACTGGGGGGATTAAATTTATACTGCTTTTCCTCTAAGAGCGGATCCTGAGACATACAGAGGGCACAACATGGCGTCGAGTTTCCTCTTTAGCAATTATAAACCTAGAGGAGGGAAGCAATTGTAATTTTCTGTAATTTTCCAGAACAATCAAAATTAAAAACTGCAGCCTGCCAACATCAATTCGTCTTTAATGTGATTAACCGAGACAGCCATCTACACGGATTATTTTTGACAGATCTGTATTAAATATTAAAATGCTCATTAAATATTGCATCGTATCACACAATCTTACCAGCGCGCCACATTGGGCATGCATACGGTCTGTACAATTAGCGCATTATGGATCGGAGAATGCCTTTAGGAAACAACTTTAACTTGTAATTAAGGGCTGCATTATCCACCTTGACTGTATTTCAGCTAATTATCACTGCCGAACGTGACAAAAACACACACCTCCTCCATACACCCACTGCTGCAAAACACTCTGGAAGGATCACAGACGGAGAAATTAATCTCATCTGCAAACATGTTTCAACATCCTTTCTGGCTTGAACTATGAAATTAGGAACAAATCAATATGTTAATAGGAACCGGGCTGTTTTGCATTATAATAGCGAAGAAGTAAATGTTGGAGATTTCCATGTTTGATATTTGCAAACTGAAATTGGGCATATTACAACTTTAAAGGAATCTTTAAACATTAAGGATTGCACAAGCATTTTTTATTATAACCTTCAACCCAAAATATAAAGCAACCTGAATAATTTAACAATAACAAAAATAGCCTATTTCCCATTTTATTTATAGCTACATAAGGACAGTCAGGACCAGATAACCATAAAACCATCAGATTTCTTTGTCTTATTTTGCTTCTGTAAAATGTCCCATGTTGCATTAAATAATACACACACACACACACATCACGTAAATATATACATATCCACACATACGCACATGGCAGTTTACCTCAATATTGTTGTCTGTCTAACAGAAGGCGCTCAAGTGGCAGCAGGACTCCCTCCATTTAACCTACATTCTAATTAAATGATCCGCCTATAACCTGCTTTACTCATTGTAATTTGAGGAACATATGTTTATTTAGTGATGATTATCGTCCAAACTGCTAAGTGTTTCTTCAAGGAGATACAGCTGGTACGTCTCTGGCTACGTTCACGTTACAAGCCTCATTGTTCAATTCCGATCTTTTGTTCAGATCGTATTTGCATTTCTTGATGGTTCATATTCATAATTACAAGTGACCTGTATCTAACTAATCTGCGTCACCAAAAAAATCATATTAGAGAGATGATTTGTGGTATTAAAACCAACAAAAAAAATTTGGACAACAATCATGATAGACTGAAAGCATCTCCAAGCATAGGGACTAGCTGGCTGATATATCGCCACACTGCTAATGAGTGTATTCTCCGTGCTACACACACCATTTGAATCGTCCTGCAAAAACTGTTTCAGTCAGCATGCAACTGGAGAATACATCACGTGTGCAGTCTTAAAGTCAAGCGAATTCATCCAATGCTTCTAAACAAGAGGAAGATAAGATACCAGTACTGAAGTGTACACTGAAGATTTCAGAAGAGAATCGAGAGAAGTGTGGCAATTTTGTGTCCTCTGGCAATTAGCTGGGAACTCCAGGAGGGCTTCTTGATTATGAAGTGTATATAAAATTAGAATGAGATAAGAGACTCATCCCCACTGGCAGCTTTTCCTCCAGCTCAAGCACTGAATTTGACAGGTGGAAGAGATAGCAGGAGCGGAAGGTTCGATTCACCCCCCTCCTCTGGGTAAAGAAAGCAGATAATCCACAAAAAAATAAAGATCTAGGTATAACACAAGCTGTCAGTCATCGGCCTGGATTGATGAAGACATGAAAGTGATGGAAACATGAGACATTGTGAGACTAGTGGAGAAACAGTGAAAGTTAAGAAGCGAATGAAATGGAATCTGGAAAGGAGGAAATTCTCTCAGTGAAACTGCTTCCTGGCATTGCCTTTGAGCACAGGAATCAGCTTTATTCCTTTTTAGCATTAAAAAACACATCCTTTCAAAACAGAATTTGAGAGCACTGGATCTGGATTTGAGAAGCAGATACAGGTCACTGGTATCGGGTCTCCACCTGAGTGATGGAGGCTATAAGACAAGACCCCAGTTCTTGAAGCCATGAAAACTGTGGGGCAAGAAAGAGAACAGATAGCACAAGATGGTTTATAAAAAAAAAAAAAAAAAAAAAGCCTTTGCCCTGGGGGTGAGACCTGCACCCACTTTGGTGTAGTGGGTGGTTCTGGACTGGCATCGTTCCACCTCCAGGCAGGATGGCAAATCTTGCCTCAGATAAGGACTGTGAAATCAACAGCCATGATTACTGAGCTGGGAAATCATGCAGTCTGAGGTAACTTATCCTTGTGGAATTTTGGAAGGTTTGGGGCAATTGATTGGAAGGCACCACCGAACTGCCATGGCTGGGTGCTTGAGCCTTGAGCAAGAACCCTTAAAACCTCAACTGGTCAGGTGTAACCTGTCTCAGATGAGAACAAACGCCTTAGACAAATGTAAATGTAAGTGAATTCAATTCAATTCCTTTTTTTTTGTGAAGTGCTTTTCAACAACGTCACAAAGCAGCTTTCCAGAGATGTATAAATGAAGTGAATCTGGGACTATGGGAAGCGAGTATGGGACACTAGCCAAAAGCCCTCATGAGTACAACCTAGGTCGGAGCAGAAGAAGCAGATTCAACAAGAGAGGCAGAGAACTGAGGGAAGAAACTTGGGTGCAACACTGAAGCTACTGCTACTGCATCAGCTTTTAAACAACACATCCAAGCAAAGTTATTTTTAAGTTTCTAAAACCAAATGTAGGTTGGTGGTGGCAGAGTTGTGGAATAGTCCAATCCATCATGGAAACCTCTAAGGTAGATCACCCAAAAACCTGGGTTCTCAAGGTTCTTCAACTCTGTGGACCTGCTGAGTTCTCTCAGTGGTCGATGATTGAGCTTATGTTCCTATATTTATCATGGCAAATCCTAAGCTTCTCAGATGTTCCAGCTCGAACAAAACTCTCAGAAAGTGTGAAAGTCCTCCAACCATTTCTTTCATCTCAGCCGCAGTTTATTGATGGTTCATGGACATGTTTCCTGCTGTCATTACAATTCACCAGACCCTGTTATGTGCTCCATGTGGCCAACAATAGAAAGAGGGTTCATTGATCTGTTAAATCCCTCCTCAGCTAAGCTCACCTTAACTCTGCACACTTTGAAGAGTGATACCTTTAAGTCACCAAATAAAATCCCACAGAACTGGTTTGTTCTGCACACGACTGAGAGCATTCTCATGTTGACCCTTGAGAAAACATGGAAGCATTTTGAACTTGTTTTTTCCATATTTGAAGCTAGCATGAGATAAACACTGCAAATATGCTGCTTTTTCCACTATCTCTCCTTCTCCTTTATCATTTCGCTCGGGGGGAGAAAATATAAGAAGATAATGCCAGCCGCTCTAATCTGAAGCCGCAGCGTTTCAGTAGTATGGGTCACATAAAGAAGCCATATGCTTTCGAGAGCGAGCCAGATATAACCGTCTGGGATGGGAGATGGAGATCAGTGCAGCATGAGAGATAACACGGCAACAGGGACATCATCCTCTGAAACAAAAAAACAACCCTCCCTTTCCAACGATTCTTCCTTAAGCAGCTTCCATGAGGGAGAGCGACAGGGTGTCAAAAAGAGCTCCTGCCACCGGGGGCGATTGTGTCAAGGCAAACATCATGATGTGAAAGCAAGAATTGTTTCTTCTCACCGCTTCAAGCAGCTATTCTTGAACTCACACAAGTTAACACACATGGAGCTCTCCTTATTATGCTCCACTCCAACATGCACAGCTTAGCTCTGAATTATTTATGATCAGGTATCCATTCGCACAGCTAGTCACCATTTTCATGCTTTTATGATGGATTTCCTAAGATCAGAAAGGAGTGCCAGTCGAAAAGCTTCATGCCTTTGAACGCAGTAGGACGCCCTTTATCTTTGCTTAACTTGTACAGCTCCTTATACGTAATTTCCAGCTTGGTTCTGACAAATAGCACTTTTATATTCACTCTTAGCATGTAGTATTACAACCAGTCAAACCGTATCAAAACAGCAATCTTGAATCAGACAAATTCAAAGCTTCCCAGATGTTCTAGCCCAGACTAAACTCTCAGAAGGGGCTTTACAACACTAAATACAACTACAAATGGATAAAATTAAGTATGTCACTCTATTTAAAATTATAATCATCAGAAAGGTGCTGAGGTATAAAAAGGATAAAATAGGTCAAGACATGCTGCTGTTGGAAAATAATCAACTTTAGGTTTAACATGAACTTCATTATTTACCCATTTACCCGCATTGCAAAATTTGTGTTCCTTACGCAGACTACAATTCTCTGTGCTTTCATGTGCATCTATTCGCAATCGGTTGCTGCTTAATGCTAACCACGGCGATCCAGCAAAAACAAAACACACACAAAAAAAAAGCAACTGGTGAGTGGTCCATATTTCATGAGATTCATTACGCAAAATGTTGTGTAAATGTGCTAATTGCTTGTTGCATCATTATAAATTCACTTTGATAACGGAGTGATTTTGTCTCCATTAGTGAAGTGCATTATTTAGACTGTTTCAAGAACAGCCAAGAATCTTGGCCTCCTTTCAAAACATGCGGCAAAGTAATCGCTCTGGAAACGGTGCCAGTGTAATCCGTTTCGCACAATGCCAGTCAGCAGCTATTTGTGCATGGAGAAGATTGAGTACGACCATCAAAATTCAGTCAGGCTGCCTGAGTCACTTCACTCCTCCAAGGAGTTCATCTCTCCGGAGTTCAGCTTCATGGGAAGTGACAGGTTCCTTCAGAATTTCATTGCACCTGGAAGAAGCTGACTTCGCATGCAGTGTGTATGCATTCAGAAGCTGGAATAACTGAAGAGGTGCAGGCTATTAGCATGTACTTAAAACAAACAACTTGGAGTCTGGCACGGTAAAGGCTCAGGGGTTAAGGGCTGGGAGACCAAACACAAGGTTGTGAATTCAAGCCCTGGCACCACCAAGCTGCCACTGTTGGGCTGTTGAGGAACACCTTTAACCCTCTCTGCTCTAGGGGCAAGATATGATGACTCTCACAGCACTATGACCCTGTCTCCTAATAAGATAGGACATGCTGTAACGGGAAACTAATCAATGATTGAGACGTTATTGGAACTGAATCAACGTTGTAGTGGTAGCAGTAACTCCGCTTCATCACACCACAGCAAAGTGTTTTTAGTTCTCTCATAACATAGCGACTTAACATGTTTACTTCTTAAGCATTTATGGTTACGTTTCATGTTAGACAAGTTTGGGACAAGAACATCACAATGAAGAAGTGGAACGCTATTGATACTGGTCACATTCTCCGTTTGTGTACGACATGACACCAGTACCGTGATTTCTGAGGGATATGACAGGAAAAAAAAGCTGCACCAGAACCAGGCCTGCCTGACAAAATTCTGAAGGAGCGGTCGCGATGGCGTGGAGACAGTCGGGCACGGAAACGAAGGAGGAGGACACCGTCACCGTCAACTCTTGGTGCGGTACCCTCACAGCCACAGTCTGAACTCCTGATCCGGAACTCTCATGTTTAAGCCCAAGACCATTTTACTTACCGAGATTACCAGAACATTTATCACCACATTATATATCCCACCAGGTGGGAATGCATCCCAAGCCGCCGCCACGTGTAGCCGACTGTGTTCATCTACAGCTATAAGACAAGCTGGATGCACCTATATTTATATTGGGTGACTTTAATCATAATCAATATTGGTACATGGATAAATAAAATACTGGACAAATGCTATGGCAATATTAAAGATGCATATGCCTGGAAAATCAGACCACCCCTTTCTAATTCGGACCACGGCACTATTCAGCTAATTCCTACCTTTAGGTCCGTCTTTAAAAAGGAGCAAACCTGAGCAAACCTATGTCTGTGAGTGTGTGGCAGGATGGAAATACAGAGGAGTTAAGTAGATGTTTTCTGGCCACAGACTGGAACGTCTTCTTTCAGCACAGTAATATTGAAAGTATCACCGAGGACGTCACAGGCTATATCCATTTGTGTGTTGACACTGTGGTGCCAAGAAAGACCATTAAAATAACAAGGATTATATTACGCATGCAATTACACAATGCATTAGAAGAAAGAAACAACTTTCTGGAACATCACGGAATTGAAAGCAGTTCAAAAAGAACTTGAGAGGAAATTAAGGGAAGCACGAGAGCAACACGAGAAGCCTACGTGCTCGACAAGCTTCTTCAACTAAGAACTCGAAAAAGCTGTGGGAAATGACATGAAAGAAATGACCAACCTGAACTCGGAGAAAGGAGGAATGCATGTGTTGAATGAACCGGAAAAAGCAAATGAACTCAACATTTATAGGTGGTTTGATTGCATAGCAAATGGTGGTTCTGAGGAATGTAAGAATGTATTAAGTAAAACATTGTGCGTTTCAACAGACAGAATTGGAATCAATTCAGACAATATGGCCAAAGCTTTTAAAGAGTTACCCACTGAGAAGGCCAGCGGGCCAGACAGTATCTCGGCATTTATTCTTAAAAACATTTGCTGAGGACTTGACTCCAGCTTTCTGTTGACACAAATACCATTCTTACAATATGCAAAAAAGCTATCATTATCCCAGTCGCAGAAAAACTTTGCCCAAAGGACAATAATGATTTTCGACCAGTAGCATTACCATCCATAGTGATGAAAGCATTTGAACACACAATGGTAGGAAATCAAGAATAGGAAGTACAACATCTCTCCGATCCCTGCCAATCTGCATACAAGTATGTTAGGGGTACTGTTGATGATTTAAACACAACACACCTTATTCTGAAACACCTTGAAAATCCCATCGCGAACGCTAGATTTTGTTCACGGACTTTAGTTCTGCATTCAGTACGATCCTGTTGAATAAGCTGAAACAGATGGAGGTGAATCCCTACATAATTAGATACTACTGTGCATTTCTTTCAGACAGACAGCAGCAGGTGAAAGTTAACTCAACTCTCTCAGATATACAGGTAATAAATCCTGGGGCTCCTCAGGGCTGTGTAAGCTCCCCTATTCGTTTCACACTTTATACAAACAACTGGAGGATTCAGCACCCAAACAACTATATAATAAAGTTTTCTAATACAGAGTCTGCTGACAACAGATTCAGATAGTGAACTGTACAACTCCGTGATACATGAAGTGGTACTCGCAGTGGTGCGTGGGTCATAACCTGATTTTAAATGTTAATAAACCTGGGATCCTCGATCTCAGGTTTGTTGGTGATCACAGTCTAGTTTTTTTTATTAATGGAGAGAGTGTCGAACAGGTAAGAAAGCACAAGTACTTAAGTATTCACTTTGAATGTCAGCTGCAATGGGAACATCATGTGGCGTATGTCTGTTCAAGAATTAGTCAATGCCGGCACTTCTTGCGAAGACTCAGGGTCCATGGGGTGGATAAAAACATTATATTATTATTCTACAGAACAGCCACTGAATCCATTATCCGCTACATGGTTTCGTAACTTAGCCGTCAAACCTGGATCACAACTCCAAAACCTGATGAAAAGGGCAGGTAAAATAATTGGCAATGCTGCCCTATCCTGTCTCCAAGAGCTTTTTGGGGAGACGGTGAGGAGGCAGGGCCTTAAAATCACTACTGATCCAACTCACATCCTTCATAAGGAGTATAAGCTGATGCCTTCAGGCAGGAGATACAGGTTACCAACCTGCAGGATGAACAGGTACAAATTTGTGTTAGTCCCTATATCAGTCAAACTACTCAACAATAAGAGAGGAATTGGGTATGTGGGTGGGTGGGATGACGGAGGTGCAATATTTTGGTACAGGGTTTTGTGTGATAATTTGATTTAAGGTTTTTTGCTGTGAAATAACATTGTGCAATATTTTTTGTAGGGTGTTATGGAATATATTTTGTCTACCAAGTTTGTTTTATGTAAGCACCGAGTATAGTACAAGGTGTGTTCTTGTATGTTCGGAGACTAATTACTCCTAAAAGTGACAATGACCAACCTAACCTAAAGATTAAAAAAATAAAATAGTTACAGCTTTACCTCTTGATTGCTACAAGCGCCGGCACTGGAGACTCCTTTTCATGTAAAAGTTCACTAGATCAATACAATTGCTAACATGTTTAATCCTTTTATGTGGAGCGTTCGCCTTTGAATGAGTCGTTTCTATAGAAACGATAACGTACTAGAGTGAGCACATAAATATAAACCTGCGATGTGAAAACTTTAATGCTGTATTTAAACAAAAAAAAAAAAACCCACACATCTATTGTTTTATATGTTCACAATACACTGTACACCAATATTTCCATTTTGTTTTAACTCATCTCAAGTTGCCAGATGTTCCGCTTTGTGATGTGGCTCCATTCTGACATGGAAAAAGGAACGCGAGAACAAAAAGCAGTCTGAACCCAGTGTCTTAGAGCTCCATATTTGAATAATCCTTGACTCTTCGAGAAGGGCGTGCTTTTTCTTTTTGCCTGGCATCATTTCACGCCTTAATAGACTGCTTTGAGAATAAATGAGGAGATTATACGACACGATCCAGTCTGGCAAACACAGTCCTGAGAAGCCGAGGTGTCGCTCCATTAATTGAAATAGGGCTGTTTTACGTCTCGGGCTCTGCCAAATGGTGTTTGTGCTGAATGCCTGGTGCCAGCCGCTGCTTGCAGAGTTGCAGGTTCTTATCAGGAAAACGATGCCACTGCTGCTGATCCCTAAATGAGATTTCATCCGTGGCTTCATGGATTAGACAAGCGAAGAGATTCAGTTGTCACACATTATCTCTGCAGTGTGTAAACAGAGATGAAGCAGAAGCTGCGTGACAGTAGACTCGCATGCCTCCACTTTTAAGTATGGAAAAAAAAAAAAAATCAAACAAACAAACAGAAGTGTGTGGCGGCATCCGAGATCCAGTTCATAGAATGAAGGTTCTAGCTTTAATACAGATCAACGACAAGCTCAGTTTGAGGTCAAAGGCTAGAGAATGGCTTCCTCCATTTAAAAGAAAAAGAAAAGTGCCTTTTATACTTTGATAATATATGCAATATAATTATTACTGATATTGTAATTCGATTTATACACCATATCTGCAGGGATAAATTGCATTGGGATATTTCCATGTAGAGTGTGAGTAGAAATTGTCCAAAAATGAAATTAATATGCACTAATTTGGACTAATCGTTTTTAAATCAACACCTTCGTTTAACAATGAGTGCAGTTTCAAAATGGAGAAAGACAAAACCACAACAGATCTGAACTATTTTGATGTGTGAAATATATTTAAAGTTCATTTACATTCATTATTCTACTACATCTTGTATGTACAGTAATTACACGTCACATGTTTGTAATGGGTTTTGTGCTGCTTAATTCCAACAACTGTATCTTCCTCTTTAATTATTTATTTATGCATTTCCCCCACACACAGTACAACCACTGAATAAAACCAGTACCTTATAACCACTAAAACTACTACAAATGTTTCAGATTATACTTCTTGTTCATGCTCAACATAAAGTAAATGGCCTTATCTGACTGAAAAGGAGGTCAGGAGAATGTCATGGTTAATGGGTATTCTTCCTGTACATGCATTTGTCCTTGATTATTCAAATGTTCTGTATAACACATTCAACACCCACTGCATATGAGATCAGAACAGAATGTCTTCTACATAAGGGGAAAAAACCCTCCTAGTTGAGATCTTGTTAGCATTAGTAGGCTATATGAATATTCCTAAATAAAACCCAGTCCTGGTCGCTCATGTTTGCTATCTAATAGTATTTCAACAGTAAAGATTATGAATGTTCATGAGTAAACTTGTCCGAGAAATCGTCTCAGGTTAGCTGAATATTGCTAATAGTGATCTTTTTCCATAAAATACAACTAATTATCTATCTATCTATCTACCTTGGCTACTTATCTAAATCTTGTTAGATCTAAACATAGCTAGCTAATATTAGTAGTCTTATTAGGTTAACTCGTTCTAGCTCCTGGGTAACGAGAACATTGAAAATGATTACATTATTAAAATATGAGAAGAATCCTCTCATGTTAGCTAGCTGGCTAATCACAATCGTGAACAATTATGAATATAAAAATGAAAAAAAAAATTATAATTGAATTCCTGTCCGGTTAGCCAGTTTTAGCTAGCTGGCTAAGGTAGAGTATGAAAATTATTAATATGGGACTAAATGACTGAAATGTCATTTCGAATGTGACTAAAATCCCGCCTAAAAGTATATCAACAACTGTAGCTAGCTAGAGATTTACATGGTCATTCTAGCCATATACAAGTACACAGTAGAATGAAATAGTGTTCTCTTAGGTCTTGGCGCACAAATTACGGACGTCACAGACAGCAGCGGACACACTAGACAACACGATGTTGAAGTTTTGAAGTTGACAAAGTGGCAGTGAACGATGGTCTCGTGTCTCGTGACTCTCGTGACTGGTTAAATCCTGTTAGTTTGGATAATTCTAGCTAATTGGCTAACAATGATGATGATATATTGTTGAAAAATATATTGTAAATGACACACAAAAAAAAAAAAAAACCCCTAGAAATTCTGTCCGATTAGCTACATTAGTTGATATGACTTCTGTGAAAAATCCTCACAGTTTAGCTCATTTTCATATATAGACTTAATGAAACATTTAATTCAATTCAATTCAATTTTTATTTGTATAGCGCTTTTAACAACAGACATGTACATTGACATTTTCATAGATTTAATTTAATCCACTCGTCCTGTATGTACACTCTTAAATCCACGCACATTTATTTTATTTCCAGAATTATATTTATATACATCATATGCCACGTTTCACAGAACTTCAACATTTCTGAACCAGTCACTGAACACTATAGATCACATCTGAAAGACCGTGTATTCAGTCACGGTCAGGGCACCGTGAGCACAGGACCTTTTGCTTTTTGAGCTGAACATTATTATAAAACACAGCTCTTAATATCACAGCCATGTCCTTAACCCACTGCCAAAGATGACGACTAAAAAATAAATTGCAATTCATCCGCAATTCATTCATGATCATCGTCCATCACGAACTGAAAAGCTCCAGCAGGTAACTCACTGATTTATATACATGTTAGTTACACTGCACCGTGTTTGCTGTAAAATATAAGCCGTATGACAGCGCCGTCTTCTTTCCTGAATAAAACCTTGACATTTAAATGTTAACCTCGTTACGGGACAAAAACACTTGTCTATATACGAGTTCATTTCTTTTAGCGTTTATTTCTATTTCAGTTGTGATTTCTATACCACGGGAAAGAATATTTCAGACGTGTGATCATTCTTAAGAAAAAAAAAAAAAAAAAAACATCACACCTGTAACACAAAATGTCTTTGAATTTCACTCGGTCCGTGGAATATCACGTCAAGCTGATAAGTACGGAATAAAACATTTGGGGACATGCTATTACAGGAAAATCCTCATGGTTCAGGTGGGGTGATGAAGCAAAGTTACTGCTCCCATCTGGAGATTATTTTCCTATAAATACTTGTTTTATTGATCTTCCATGACAGGGATTGTCCAACACTATTTAGTTATTTATTCTCTCGGCTTTCAAGCCATGTTCTTTTGTTTATATTGCCTTGTGTCTGGTCCTGTCTCTGGTTTGTTACCCTAGTGTGTTCACCTGTTCCGTGCTTACTCAATAACTAACGTTAGAACACATTGTATTATAGTTACCTTCATAAGTCTTATAGTGCATTTGTTACTTTAAGTCCAAGCCATGTTTGAGTTTTGTACTTCCTGATTTTGCCTGTCGTCTTTTCCCGTTTTCTGATTACGAGTTATCCTTGTTTAATGCCTGCCTGTGTTTTGACCCCTTCCTACAGACACCAATGACGGCTGTCTGACTGTCCTAAATGAAGCACACACGGAGTAAATGCATGTGTGCTCTGTCTATCGATGCAAACTACACAGACAACAAAGCTGTAACCACAACGTTAGACCTCTTACCACTCTGACACTGGAGACTCCTTCCATAACTTCTTCACAGAACCAATTGCAAGGATATTTTAAATATTACACCACTGCTAACTTGTAGGCAGAAACACCACATAATCTAAAACAACAACAGCTTTACGCCTAACAGATAATCTTAGTCGGGGTCATTCTATTATCGAACATTTAAGGGAGGAATTACAGGTGTCCGTGCTTTGTAGCAGTCATGGTGCTTTGCAAAGTTTCCCAGCATAGAGAAGTGCTCAGGACAAACTGATTTCTAGGTAAATTGTGTTTTGTGAGAAAGAAAGATAAGGAGATGCTGTATCATTAATAGAACGTGAGTGACGACGGGAACTAACTCATCTCTTTGAATCACAAAGCACTAAAAGTACTAACAGCTAGATCATGCTATAATGCGCCTCGGGATGTACCACCCTGCATAGGGGTGGATGATTTTTTTTTTATAAGCACATGCTCTATTATGTATATGTATATACTGTAATGTATTAGAACAAGAACATTAATATATACCTGTGATTTGCAGCTGACTACTCTCAGTCCTGCTGTTGTAGAAAATTAAACACCATTTGACCAATCAGAATGAAGAAGTCAACAGTGCCGGGGTATAATGTTAAAAACTGTCTCAATCATGCTAAGCTTGTTCAGGCAATTAGACGCTTTGCAATTCAATACGAGTTTAAATGTCACACCTGTAATGCTGGGATTTGCAGAGATGTGCTAAATAAATAAAATCCCAATTTCAGCAAATACCTGAAAATTCAGTTTAGAGTTTAAACTGTGCAAAGCGTTGAGGGATAAAAAAAAAAAAAGGATGGAGATGAGTGAGAAAGTGCAAGAGACAGGACAGAGAGGGGAGAGAAAAAAAGAAAGAGGGAGACATTTGTGACACTTAAGGTGTTGTGAAGGTGAGGTGCCACTGGTACAGAGTGAGAATGGCAGGTGATAAATACCCCTGCCACAACACACCTCTCATTCACACTCACATATCCAGAGGAAACCATTCACATCATGTCACCACGTCATTCAGACCAACCGCCTGTCCTCCTCCTCCTTCTCTGACATTACCTTTTCACCTTTAATTACAGACACCAGCTCTCCTGTTGCTATCCTTATCAATTAACCTTCCAAAAAAAAAAAAAAAAACACACACACACACACCCTGTTACCCCAAAAAAAGAAAAAAAATGTCATATTTTTTAAGCCCATTTACCAGTGTCCCGGAGCTATTGTTTTCTTCCTTGCTTTATTTATTTATTTTCTTACAACACACACACACAGGAAGTGCCGCTGAACAAGACATCCATCACCTTGACAGAGAAAACAAATTACACGCTGAACAGAACTTTAATGCATCACCCCGGCTAATGGTGTCGAGCTCGGCTCTGGCAGCGAAGGCCGACTCTAAGGTGTCACTACCGCACCCGCTAATGCCTGTCTATCCATACAGTGCAAATAACAGCTCTGCTACAACATCCTGAAGTAATATCATCCAACATGCGTTTCCTCACGACTCCTAAACACTTCATGGGTCTGTGATACGAGTGGCGGTGTTAAGACAATAAGTGAAGCGGTTCATTTGCGGCTCACCGACACCATCCGTGCTGATACGTTTATCGGGGAGAAAAACTATGAAGCTGAAAAGTTCAGAGCCACAGCAATAGTCTTAGTAATAATAAGGTTCCTCAAGGGGTCTTCAGCCACTGTTCTAGGGCTTTAAGGAGAGAGACGAACCAAGGAACAATTACAGGATACTACGGAGATACAACCCAATGTTGTACTTGATATCCGTTTTCACAGATCCACAGAAGGTGACGAGATACAGTAATTCTACCAAAAAATTATTTCTCTATATTTTATCGTATGAAATATGGACAAGATGGCTAGTTTTTTTTTTCATGTGTGTGTCGAGCAAAATAAATAAATAAATAAATAAACAAACCAGCGAGACAAAAGTTCAGTGATGCTACTTACAACCAAAGAGTCCATTGGCTCACATGCTCGATGTTTGCTGATTTACAACCAGAATCAAATGCGTCTTTCATGCTTGCTTGCCTTTCTGCCAATTACACAGTATTTGTGATTAACCTTACCTCTGCTTTATGTGAAAAAGCAGAAACGTGCAGTTTTCAGGTGTCTCCAGCATCACCATAATAGTAAATACAGCTACAGGATCCACAAACTTTCAAGCACCAGTGTTGATGTGTTGTTAGAACAAAAACACGTAAGTGAAGAAAAGGCTAAATTTACAATCCTCAACGTGTAGTGCCACGTCACGCCCAGTGCTCTTGTGATAGCCTCCAGATCCATGTACTAACTCCTCAATACCAAAAACGAAACAAACTTCGCAATTGTGGCATCACAGCATCCTTCTTCCTGTCAAGTCTGGCAAATAATTAGCGCCCCCAGTACCCATATATCTAGACTGCATATTCATGAGTCCAGTTTTCCCATATAATACTGTAAGTGCAATTATCCATGCTTCATCAATGAGGTTTCCAGCGCTGCTGATGAGCATGCGTAACCTTAACATCGGCCGGTTTTAATGGCCGTCCAATACATGAGTTGAGCTCTAAATCAAAACTCAATCCTTTTTCGCGTTCCCTCGGTACCCTTGGCGTGATCTGTAAGTATGATCTATATGTACTTTGACTTGTGTCTCTAAGCGCAGAATCGCGTGTGGATGAATTGTTCGGTCTTCTCAAAAGCCAATAAAAGTGTAATTACAGGGCTTGGGCCTTGGTGACGGTGCATGGTGCAGGTGACAGCTTTAAGGAGGGGGGGGAAGGCAGGACGGATTATTGTCAGCACACCACAGCCTCCGTTTGCTGCTCCGGCTGCCATCGTCTCAGCGGGGTCACCTTGAATGCAAGCGCTACAATTTTACCAGTCATTAAACTCTTAATCCAGGCTCAATGTGCACTTCTTTTGCCATCACTCAAAAGCGACGAGGCCGTCATATCTACTCGTCCCCCATCACTGTACGTCTCCTGAATAGCAGAAAAGATGTACAGAGACACAGCAGAGGGCAGATCGTGGTGCAATTAACAACTCTGGGCATTAACGGCATACCATTTACCCCATTTAATGACCCAATACTGTATGATGGCGTTTGACGTTTTAGATAAACACCTTACTAAAAACACTACTGATCGAATAGCTCTCAAGTCTGTAGATGTTTGAGGTCTGAATTTGCTGATGACATTCAGTGTTGCACAGGATTTATGCAAGCTAGGTAGAGTTACCGGTTCTTCACTCTGCGAAGCTTCTCAAGGGTTCAACAAAGGTCTACATTTTCAAGCGCAAATAGGGTTCTTCGAGGGTTTTTGGGTGGTTATTGGTTCTACACTGTCAGACATATTTTTCAGGTGTTCTTTAGATGGTTAAAGGCCCGCCAAGCGCATTTTCTTTTGTGCTGGCAACGTCCATTTTCTATACAAATGCTATAAAGTTCAGTGTTCTCAGTGCGCAATGTCCTCAGCACAAAAAAAGCTCACAGTGTACAGCGTTTATCCTGCTGTGTTCAGGGCACAGCAGTTGAAAATAGTTTAGGAAAAATAGTTCAACTTTTGGAACACCGCTGAGCTCGTCAAGGTCGCTTGACTCTCACCAACCAATCAAAATCAAGAAGAAGTGGGACGCCGTGGAAGTGGCTGGATGTTTTTTGTGACCTAGCAACAATAAGCGCTTGAGAAAAATGTTCTACTTGCACTCTGAAAATGAGGTTGTGAGACGGCAGTGCAAAAAAAAACAAAAAAACAGTTGAACCCTAACAGTTCTAGCTTTCTAAAGGGCTTCCACTTTGAACCATTTTCTGATAAGGAAGTCGGTTTCCCCTCGTGCTTTTATGTTACATCGTATTGTGGTTGACCGCAAATAATAAAAACAGCATTTTCTTCTTCACACTGTATTTATCCTTAATTTTTTTTGGCGTTAAAGGCAAGTGCTTGTGTTTAAAGGTGCTGGTCTAGACGCTATTGAGGAAGTCTTGGAAGCTTCTCCTCAAGAAAAATCTGGCGACCTTGAAGATGTGATGCGATGTGCATACTCCGAATGTAAACCCCCGAAAATCGACTTAAGCGGCTGCGTAACCCAACTCTGAATACGAAGAACTTTCCCCATGTCTCAGTCTCTGAATCTGTCCCTACAACTCAGCATGGCATTGTGAGATTTGTCTTGCTGCTCACTTAACATTCTTCACACACACACACACGTTCCAACTGGCCAGGCCTTCCATGCTCAGCGATGTGTTTTTCTCAGACCAGACAAAGCGAGGGTGATAAATTGGACAATAAATGCTCTAATACAATCCAAGAGACATGAATAGAAGGTGGCTGGCTTGTTAAGATGAACTGAGTGAGAACAGACAGGCTCTTAAGCACAAACTCAAAATAAAGAGCAACACAGCAGCATTATTACCACAGTCACACTCATACTCGCCTGACAGCTCATCTTTTCTACTTCTGAGCTCCGTCATCAGGCTTAAGCGTCGGAACAAGTTCTACAGCAGGTTCTCCGGCAGAACAAGTGCAATATTCAGTTTCTATTTGGTCCTTGATTAGTTCCCATAGGTATTTTTATAGATTGACAATTATTAAAGATCAGTAAGATTGAAATTTAAAACGCTTACTCAAGGCTACTATAGACAGTTATTGGTTCTACACTCTCTTTGGATGGTTACTAGTTCAACACTCCTTAAAAAAAAAAGAGCTCTTTTAGGATGATTACTGCTTGAACGGTCTCAGAAATAAAGGTTCTTTGGATGGCTACTGATTCCGAATCAGAATCACTTTATTCACCATATACGTTTACAGGCATTACATTTCTTCCTTGGTGTTTGGTCACAACACAATGCATTCAACACAGTTTACAACACACGCGTCACAGACAAAACGACGTACAACTCGATTACCATCCTAATATCCAAATATTGCACCTTAAGCAGAAACTAGTGGACTCCATTGTAACTTATATTACAGCATTACAGTGGAGGTGGAAATAGCAGCTGAATGCAGTTCAGAGTGCATTAAACAGAGTGGCACAACTTTGATATACATAATAAATAGCAATAGCAATTACATACAGTAATGACTATCATTATCATTATTATGATTATGATTACTCAAGTATCTAGTAATAAAATTATTCCTGATAATTCTACACTCTTAGAAAACAGATATTCTTCAGGGGTTTACAGAAAAAAAGGTTTAGAGGTTCTACACTGTTTCCACTTAGTATTAAAATGCATCTGATCTGATCACAAGTGGACAGCTCTAAATACAAGCGTAAACCATCACCATGACGCATTCAATCAAACCACTACAATCTCTTGTTGTGTAAGGGTTTACACATGCGTCACTGACAAGGACATAGCAGTAACGTATACATGTCATTAATGGTGGTTGTTTTGGTGACCGCGCACCAATGGCTCCAAAAAAATGGAGAGGAGCACACTGATATACGTGGTTGGAGTGCAAGAAAATAATGAAGGTATGTTACAGGTTTAACATTTTCAAAGACAGGTGGTGAGCTGGGCACCTCTGAGACGCATGATAAACACGATTGTAAGCGGTGTGGTGTGTCTCGGTTGCCCACTTGTGACCCAATCGCCCAAGATGCATTTTAAAACCAAGTGTAAACGTGGCCATAGATAATAAAAAAAACAAAACAAATAGAGTTCAGGGGTTCTGTAGGTCTTCCACATTCTTAGATAAAATGGTTCGTCCAGGCTTTAGCGATCTTAACTATTTCAAGCACCTGCTGACAGGTAAGAATACCAAGGGTGAGGTAAGGGTGTCAATACTTTCGATACACACGTTTTTAAACAATTTTTTTTTTTTTAATTATGATTGAAATGATGATTTGACCTTCCATTATAAACATGATAACCTTGTTACAGAATTGCTATATTAAATGTGCTCAAGAGGTAAATGTATCGAATCATCCGAAATGATTCTGGCATTTAGTCTAAAAAGGGAAACGCCGTTTAATTGGTGGCTATTAAAACAATTTAAATCATGTCGGATTGTTTATTTTAAATAGGCCCACTTTTTTATTACTCCAAATTTAAGTCAGTGTCGGATACACCTGCAGTGTTTGCAGTTTCCTGCTGCTGATGCAAGATTTTCCAAAGGAACTAATAAAGTGTGCTGTGCCTGTATGTCACCCTGCACACAGTCCTTTCCAGCAAGTCAACAAGACCGTCATCCTCCATCTTAAGCTCTCCTGCTGCTTAGACCAGGGTTTAATTATGCATTAGCGAGAAATGCTTCTTAGCTTTTCCTCTTTACTTAGCTCGTGCAGAGAGCAGAAATACGCAATCATCTTTCCTATTGTACTTCTACCTTCGCATTTCCGTATTAGTGAATTTCAGCTTTAAAGCCCCATAAGCTCCTTTTAACTATTAAAACTTTCTCCATCTGAACAAGTCTCAAAAGTCTATATCACACAGGAACACATGGACATGTTTAACCCCTCGTTAACCAATAGACAACTTGAATTTGGCATCAAACGTAAAAAGGTCTGTGCTTTTTTGCTTTGAATTTCTGAAGAGAGTCCAAATAATACCTTGCCTACGCTTAGTCCATACCCTAGCACTTGACTGGCTCTAATATTAAAGACAGAAGCGTAGAAAACAAGAGGAGCATAGCTGTGCTTGCGCCATCAGTAACCAGCTGTGATAATGATGTATAATTTAACCCAAGAATGCATTTCTGTGCCCCACAGGCCTTGAGCCGCTCCTCCCCACAGCCATGCATTATTCAAGCTAATGGTGACCCTGAAATAGAAAAAAACCTTCTGATCTCTTAAAAGTTTCATTGCTTAGAGACCATTGTGGGTAGAAGTAAGTGCTCGGAGTGGGACAGCGCATGGAGAAGTGCGCAGAAAGCAACGCGTCGGCTCTGATTGAAAGTGAAAGGCGAGCGTTTTCGGACTCGAGCGCGTCAGCTTCTCGAACGACCGCAGAGCAATTCCGATTGGATGGAAAACTGCCCGTAATTCCTTGAGGGATCTCTTTCTCATGGCTGCACCGTGACCTGTGCAGGGTGCGGAATGTTTCTTTTGAACAACAGGACACTATTAGACACTGATTAGATGGCACCAATCAAAATTGGTGTTTTAGAGCATTTTCTATCCATCCCTAATTTGTAATATTATATCAGGAAAAAAAAGGTTTTGGAGATATTACCATTTTTAACTTCATGGTTAAAGCTAAAAATTTAATGCTTTCAAGGACCTAATCCACTACATGTCCACAATTTTGTCGACACCGGACCTTTACGCCGATATGCAATTCTTCACTAAACTGCAACAACGTTTCAAGCACACAATTGTACAGCATGTCTTTCTAATGTTGTAATGCCGATGCTCCCGTGCACAAAGCGAGCTTCATGAAGGCATGGTGTGTTCAGGTCGGCGTGGAAGAACTCCGAGTCCTGAACAGAGCCCTGACCTCAACCCCAAGGTTGGAAAGGGAGGGGCATTCTGGTGGTTGCAGTTAACTGAATCTTACATAGTGGACCTTTAACATGTCTCACTGACTTGTTGATTCAGAAGGAAACGTTTACTTATTATTATTATTATTATTATTATTATTATTAACCATATGCATGCACTAAATGGCTTCCAAGTGCACGCATATCCGTGGTGTAGTACCAGCTTAAACAGTAGGGCCAGTATGGGTACGGTGCGATACGATGAGAGATGGAACAAAGTGTCCTAAATCTCATACTTGTGTACTAGGGGTATAACGGTGCAGAAAATGCTACGGCAGCATTATACGCAAACCTTCAGACTTGATGACATTCTGTTTCCGAATACATGACCACACAGCATTTTTGTATGTTTCAGACGGACCCAAAAAGCTACAAAAATCTCTGAAAAATAAACCTGAATCGATGCATAAAAATAGTCACAACGCTCTGTAATTACAGGCTGTCCGTAAAATTATTTAATAAATAAAAGTTGACTTTGCTGGATCATTTTCTTTCCTGTTATGCTGTCTAAGCAGTACTCAGCATTTTAGATCACGGTTATTCTGTGTGTGTGTGTGTGTGTGTGTGTGTGTGTGCGCGTGTGTGTGTGTGTGTGTGTGAGTGAGAGATGGACAGTGGGAAAGAGGCGGAAGAGGTGGTTAATGGGAAGGCCAAGGTGGCAGGTCCTTAGGCAGTAAAATCTACCTTATCCCATCCATCAAACCCCACTGTCATATCAGCAGCCTAAAATACCCCATAAAAGACTGTTATCGCTGGACGGACCTTCCGTTGCAATTAGACGGCGACTTCATTAGTGAAAGTGTGACTGGAATACAGCTATTAACCCTTTAACTACTAGAGGTGGCACCATTGGCTGCATCAATTAGCATTTCGCACATTCACGCTAAAAAATGTCCCATAAAAGAAATATTCACTTACAGGGAAAAACCTTAAGTAAAAACAAAAAACGACATTTCTACCTAGACAAAACAATTTATGGGCCTAAAAAAAAAAAAGTGTTCAACAGGGGGTTTAAAGGGTACTCCGAACTCTACACAGAGTGAAATCCAATTGATCCAGAAATGTTTCTCATGATTTTTTTTTAAAATGCTATTTTCTGTATAAACGCCCGCTCTTTACCACTCTTCATCGTTATTTCTTTTGAATACTAGCTGATGGGCCAAATTCGCAAAGCTTTTGTGAATTAAATCTCATTATAACAATCTCCAGATTACCAGAGAAAGCTGCGAAAAGAAAACTCGCACCTTCTGCATGTGTTTGACAACACTGCTTATTTTTCTGGAGGTTGAAATGGCACGGATTGTAAGACAGGAACAGTAGGGATGCTTTACTTCAACCGTCTTTATGTCATAACTGTGTCAAAGATGCCTGTGTCTGTTCTGATTCTATGACACTTTTTTCAGCTTTATAATTCTTAATAATGACTAACACACTATCAGTAATATCATCAAAGACATCATGCATGTCAATTTTAATCATAATCATAATAATAATATGCAGCCTCTATATAGTGCCTTTCGCAATCCCAAGATCACTTTACAATTTATATTTCATTTTAGCTTACAATTTTGTATTATTTCTAACAAAAGTAAAGCTTATTTCGTCAACACTAACCAATCCATCTTATGCCATTTATCATAAAACATAATGAATTGTTAATTACTAGTAAAAGTGTATTGGAAACATGGCTGTAATTAGACATGAACCCTGCATTATAAATGGTCACATGCTGTAATTAGCTGTCATGACAGTTTTTGTGTAACACACAGTCTTGTAAACTTAACAAGACACTTGAACCAGTTAAATAAACTCCCAACAAAATGTTATAATATATTTATGACATGGTTGTGCCAATCTTATAATGTGGAATTTTTGTATCGCCCTCGCAAAGCAGCTGATTAACCCATTCCTTAAATACTGCTCCTGGTCTTAATGCTACGCTGTTATTCGTCTGGACTTAAACAGCCGCGACAGCATATTACATCCTCCGTGACCCACCTGAGGCCTGGTGATGTCCATCTTATAAAGAATGAAATGCAATCATATAACTAATCCTTTTACAAATCAATTAGAAATCTTGTCCAAGGGGAGTTAAAACTTGAAAATAAAAATTCCGAGCTTACTGTAAACTATCCATCCATCCATCCATTATCTATAGCGCTTTATCCATCTGTGAAGCTGGAGCCAATCCCAGCATCTTGGGGCGAGAGGCGGGGTACACCCTGGGCAGGTCGCCAGTCCACCACAGG
>JAQQZR010000003.1:2215695-2232601 GCA_030068235.1 Notoglanidium macrostoma
ATAGCAAATAATGAAATATCTAACAAAATAGATAAAAATATTGCAAAATAAACCAGGATTAAAATTAATACTATATTATGGCGTGAAATGTGCAATAGAATGTCCATAAAGCAAACATGGAAGTAACGTTTGTGCCATTTTCACGGCTCATCCTGACTCATTTCCGAGTAGAAAGAAAAAAAAAAAAAAAAAAAAAAAAAAATCAGAGTTCTTTGAGTCTTATGTTCTGCTGCCAGATTACACTGGTTGCCATGCTTGCCAAAAACACTTATTTACGGCATTGTTCAGAAATAACATTTTTTAGACTAAATAGTAAAGAAATCACTGAATAGACTGTTACGTAACGGTTCTGTAAGCTCACAGTAGTGTGCTTTTTTAGAAATGTAATCAAATATTTTGCCAAGTGTTGAAATGATTAACTTTATCAGCTCAGGGGGAAAAATAGCAAATGTGCTGTTTAATTAGGCTATGTACGGTTTCATTTTTGATGGCCTAATAATCCCTGAACTGTTTGCACTATGACACAATACTGACTCTAGGGCTCATTGGTTTTTAATTAACATCTCCAGCAAGTAGGTTCAGTAAGGAATAATTAAAAACAAAAATAAAATAAATGAATAAAAGTGTTATAATGTTTACTTTCATACAAGATGCGAGGGTGTTTTCACATTTCGCCATATTTAAAGGTGCAATATGTAGGATTTGGGGGGATCTATGAGCAGAAATGCAATATGCAGTAGTATTCATAATTATGCTGTCATTAGTGTATAATTACCTGTAACTAGGAGTCGTTGTGTTTTCGTAAGATTAGAATGAGCCCTTTATATCTACGTAGGGGGCGGGTCCACCTATAGAGAGCGCCTTCTGCATTTCTACAAGTGGCAGAATGAATCTGGAAGAAAGCACTAGAAGGAAGATGAAGAAGAAAGAAGTGTTTGCTGGTGCTGGATAACAAGTTTGAGAATCCCAAATTTTGAAAAATGGACGATCATGCTTATTATTTTGCATGGAAAAAGGAAGCGATTGAATGTAAATGGATGTGAATGTAAATACTTGGAAGTACGCGTCGGGCACCTGACGGCCACCGTCACCATAAGTGAGGGGCATTCAGGTGGTTGAATCCTACATAGTGGACCTTTAAGTCTGCGCTCAGGACCAATTCTGGGTTTGTTTGTTGTGGCTCTCATGATCACAGGATTGTTTTCACTGTCTGAAACTGTGGATCAGTTGCACACTTCTATATGTCAATTTTTTTTCCACACAGGTTTGTAGAATGCTCGACACTATATTTATCCGTTTGCTGTTTTATATCATTTTCTTTTGGTACCAACTCTCAATCACTGAAGAACAGAGCTTTCTTTGGGTGCTTGGATACATAGATATAAATGGAGGGATAGGCATAAAATGATGTATGGCATGTCATCGCACAGGAATACCTGCAAACGGGGAAGTGTTCTCGCATAGGATGAATTTTAGCCATGCAGGCCGCCATGACACGCGCGTTTGTCATGATATCAACATAAGCACTCGCACTGCAAAAGTGAGCTAATTACAGTGCTCTGGTTCAATGAAAATCTGCTTTTATACATCAACAAGGGATTCTCTCTCCTCTGCTGACCAAAATGACCCTCCACCATCATCAAACTAAACAGGAAGTCACGTGACAAGTTGATCCAATCATTGAACTCTGCATGCAGAGATGAGGGCAGTTAGGTTTGACACAGGATAAGGTCTGCCCCTGCGTTCAGTTTAAGTAAGCCTCCAAACCACCATGTTCAAGAGGATCCGTTATCTGGAATGCTCAAGGGCTTGAAAACTTTCCAGGGCTTTCGCACTTCACAAAATGAACCAAACTCCCAGGCAAACTGCTCCAAATCCAAACATGTTGAGTATTCATGCGGAAGGTTTAAGAGAGCTCGCATTTAAAATATTGCACACTGATGCTGAAATGATTCATCAAGAGTGATGCGAGTGTGTGTAAAAAGATCCTGCAAACACCTGAACCACAAATACAAGAGCATTAGAATCAGCAGAGCCAATATCCACACAAGGGGAACATCTGGTACCGATGCTAAGCCCACTCTAATTGGGCATCTCTTGGTGTTAGGAGGAGCAGTGAAGCTTGAAGGCCTAGAAGGAGGACTGGACTGGTAATGTTACTGAAGCATGGCTTTACTACTCACTCCACATGAATAAGACATCACAATCCACAGTCGTATATAAAATATGGATTATGGCATGCGCTGCACTCTGTGAATCACTCCATAAAGCCAGTAGGAGAGGAGAAATCATGTACATTACACGCGGGAGCACTATTTATTCTTTATGATTCTAATTACTAGTAATCGCTACCGTTTAAAAAAAAAAACCAAACAAACAAAAAAAAAAAAACTAAATGGAATGGAAAAATAAAACACAACACACTATTTAGTAATAAGGCTGCATTCTGGCATGATGAAAAAATATCTATTTATAGTGTGTAGAAAGTGTTACAGAACCCCTGAGAGGTGTTATTTGGAGAGAAGAACCAGAAAATGTATCTTTTCACAGTGCGATGTTTACATAATGAAAACTCACAAATGCATAGCCTGTACCACAAGTGTGTCATCTGTGGAAAATGGCTTCTGTTTGTACATATAACGAGCATGGTTTTAAAGATTTTGTCAGAACCCAAGCTTCCATATCCGTGTTTGTAACTCTCATGGCTATAAGGCTCCATTATTGGCATCTGTATCTTATGTAAGGGACAAACTACTTGGGGGAAGTGTTATAGAAAAACAATCAAGAATGAAACAGAGCTACTGTTACCATCCCAAAGTTTATTATTTTTACCATAACAGCACATCACATGACAAAGTGTGTTATTCCTCTTATAACTAAAAATGATTAATGAAATACACTTTTATCCATTTATGGTAACATTTAATGTTGAAATTCTGGAAGACAAGTTAGTTCTTGTCATCACTTACATTTTAGCAGTTACGAACTGGGAAAAAAATAAAGATTCAGCTTACAGTAAACTTCACCATATCAATAATTATACGGTTTTCCTAGTCTTTCTTGCCGCCGTAAACATCCCTCTGAATTAGATGTTACCATGGAAGGGATAATGTTTTAGAGCTAGCATAGTAAAACAAAAATGAAAGGACACGGGGCAGCCAAGGTTTATATCTGAAACAAAAAATTGGCAACTTTGATATGGAATCAGATATGTACATGTCTGTGTAGGCATGTAACGGTTTATCGGGCATCAATAAATGGCAGTGTAAATTTATGACGAGTCAAATTGATGGAAATAAAAAGGAACAGTAAATAATTTTAGTTGTTCCTAGCTGTATTTGCATTATTTAGACAGCAATAACATACAATATCGGGAATACACATGCTGTCACCACAGGCTGAAGTAACACCACTTGAATTCCACAAAAACCTGATTTAAATGGGAAAGAGCTTTTGTGCAATTGACTTTGCAAACAGATTTGGCAAGAAATTGGAGCTCTCTTTTTACAGACTGCTGAAAGCTAAAGAAAAAGAAACAAATGGAGGTAGCGGTTTTATGTTTTATAAGAATGTTCATAAATGGTTATTAACTTGGTGGTTATGTTAACTTTTTTAAATTTTTAATAAAAGGAATGTTTAGTTATAAGGCTATTATGTTTTAGTCCAACATTTGCAAATGTTTGTAAATAATTACTGTTGGTAATGAAAACAAAGAAACAATTTTTTTTTTTTAAGTTGATAAAGAATAGGAAAATAAAATGTCGTATATTTTGGTAAGATGATATTCTTCTAATTTTCTTATTTTTTCCCAAAAAATATTATGGCATAATCAAATCATGAACCTAATATCATGAACTGAAACGAATCATGAATAGGGTGAATCGTTACATGCCTATGTTTTCAATATTCTTTGCTTCTTATTTTCTTTATTCAGCTAACACTAATGCTAATGGAATCTGTAGCTTTAAAAATTGCTGGGATTTAGCGAGAATCATTTAACAAGAATCCCATTTTAGACCTAATGTAAGGAACGAAACCCAGTCATGGTTGATGCATCACAAAATTCTAGCAGCTGCGATATTTAAATCCCTAGTCATTTAGAACCGTAGTACATTAGCTAGAATATTATTATTTTATTATTTTTTTAGCTTTAAGTAACTTGCTTTTACTCTAAGTAAATAAGGATGCCCCCAAAGAAGTCATCATTGCCCAGCTAACACATTGCTAAATGTGTCCTGAGCTTTATAAAAACATTTATTTAGGGTGTTGCTCAAAAACAAATGAGATTTCACAAGAATCCCAACTTATCAACATTGATGTATGCAGATGTTGGCATACTTGGGTATATTGAGTATATTGAGTACATAGCATGATGTGGATCACTTTTCATGGTTTTTAGCTAAACTAGTTTGACCAAGTTTCTTTTTTTTCCTGATCAAATCAGTACAACTGCTTGCATGCTCCTGTAACATGAGAAGCCATATATCAGAATCACTGCAATACAGATTTAATGCACCTTCCTCCCCATTTAGCCTCCATGGACTTTGCGATTATGGCTTCAAAATGGTGATTGAAGTCAGTACTGTGGTGCCTGTTAAAAGCACAATTACACTGGGAATAAATCCTTTTACAGTCCAGCATACAGAAAGGCACAGAAACAGCATGTGCTGGGCGTGGCACCAGGCTATTAGAGAGCAGCAGCAGTGGATGTGGATGTGGATGAGGAATACGAATCAGAATGATTTAGTGATGGTTGTCATAAAATATGACCAAGATCTTCTATTTACAACCTGTTATAAACCTGCCATTGATTGGATTTATACCAGTATTTGGCCTGCAATGCTAAACTCCTTTTGGCCAAGGGTCCAAAAATACTCTCCGAGCTGTGTTGGAACATGGTGGCAGATGGAGCTTTTGTCTAATTGAGCATTGCGGAAAGGGGAAGTGGGTACTAAAACAGTCAGAGCGGAGATGGGAGGGTAAGTTGATACCGATGTTCCCACTCTCAGAGCTCAGTTCTTCCTCCATTTCTCTACGACAGAACGATTTTGTGATGACGGGGTGCGTGTACACGTCTGCTTGTCCCCTAGCTTGACACAGCCTGTATACCCCCTCCCTGTGCCTTGCTGGCAATGAAGAAGCGTTATTAATGGGGTCAGCCTGTTAAGTAATGGCAGCAAATGTGCCATGAGTTATGGGGCAAATCTCTCAGCCAGCCTGACCCAGTGTCTCGACTCACGCTTGGTGAGTTATGCTATTGATCTGAGAGATGTGATCTTGAGTTATTGTTCCAAGAGGACATTCCAAGAGGAAGCCGGAGAAATGCCTTTTCGAAAGAGTTTGAGCCAGACCTACCTCGGAACTCAGAGAAAAAGTCAGGTCGTGGTATCCAGAGTGCAAAACTCCAAAACTTGCCCCAAATATTCAATTAATTCCACCATGGCATAACAACAGTTAACTCCTCTGACTTTCCCAAAACATGCCTATGATTTCACTCTGATGGCCAGGTATCTCAGCTAGAAGGACCAGAGCTCATGTTCAGGCCTCGTTAAGCACATAACTGAAGTCTCACACAACAGTTACGTATACAGCCATCTATACAGTATGTAGTGATCAATAAAGTTCATCCATCCATATACCCACATATCTTTCTATCTATCCATCCATGAACTTGCCATTACCACAATTGACCCTTTCGCACCTAAACCCAAATTCCCCCTTAGGGATTGAAACCGTCCATCCATCAATCCATCCCTCCAGTGCTCCGATCTACACCTCAATTGCCCCATCCATAAATCCACCCTATATAATACTCATCTATACTTTCCATAGTTCTCTTTAGCAACAAAAGGAGATGAGTTTCTTATTCAGCATGCTCAGCTGGAGATATTTTATCCTGGGCTTATACATATACAATAAGATTGGATATATAATACAGTTTTCAACCTGTGTCTGGAAAAAAAAAAAAAAGATGAACTCTTTATGCATGATCGCATTCAGAGACCTTTCCGATTTGGCGCATAGCATCTGCATCTGCATGCGTGGAAAGCAGAACATCTGGTTCATATTACTGAATAGAGCTATACAAACTGTCATTAATATATTACTCTGATGATATCCAGAAATGTTTAGTTGCTGTTTAATTATCCACATGTAGTAATTATGCATAAATTGTAAACCAGACCACAGTTAATCATTTCTGAGCTGATCCTCTGAACTGGAAGGAAAAAAAAGCAACACGGGTCACGGGTTCCTTTCTGTGTGGAGTTGACCTCGTGCATGCGTGGGTTTCCTCTGGGTACTCCGGTTTCCTCTCACAGTCCAAAGACGTGCAGTTTAGGTTGATTAGCTACTCTAAATTGAACCGGCACTGCACCAATAGTTAGCTCACATTTAAAACACAGGTTTTATTCACACACAGCTGCTGCATGGTAAACTGTAAAGCCACGGAAATTCCACATGTTTTATTCAGTCCATTGACATTTAGTAAAGTGCAACACCTTAATCCACACTTAAAACGGTACAATCCTAAACTCTTGTATAACCTGGGGTCATTTTCAGCTCTGTGATCATTCAGGGTCAGGGCTACAGAGTTCAGCTCAATTCTGTTTCACTTACAGCCTTGAATAAAGTCACATGACGGCATATGAAAGCATCGAGGGGGAAAGAATAAGTAATCAAGAAGGTAGGAAAAAACATTGCCACTAAATCTGCATGGATGTGTTTGACTCATCACGTTTCAAAAATGTTAATTAAAACTGGAGCTTTTAATAAAACTGTATTTATTGTAAATATCGTAATTAAAACTGATTTATTAACAATGCCGCATGACATTTACTGATTATGATATGTAAACAAAACCCACATCACTGATACAACAGTGTCTTCCCGTCTATAATTTTTTCCATCTCTTCCCATCATTCTTTATATCTTTCCTGCCTTTTCGCCCATTACGTCCTATCTCTTCCTTCTTTCCAGCTTTCTTTCTTTCTAATCTCTTCCTGTCTTTTTCCAGGTTCTTCCTTTCATCCCATCTTTTCCTACTTCATCCTGACTTTTTTTCTTTCGCTCTTCCCATCTTTCTTCCGTTTCGTTTCTTACCGTCTCTTTCTTTCTGGTTTCCTTTCCGTCTCTTCCTTGTTTCCCCCCAAACCATCTCTATTCTCTTTTTCTCTTCTCTTTCTTTCCTTGTTTCTTACGGACTTTCTTCCCATCTCTCCCCATCTTTCTTCCAGTCTTTTGCTCAGCCTCTTCCTGTCTCCTTGTGCCTGTTTTTAAAGATGAATTCTTGGTTGGCGAAAGTTCTCTCTCAGGTTTCTGTTATTAGAAGCGTGCCTTTCTGTACTAGAGGTGCATTCACGTCTGTGGAAGATATTTGTGCTTAAGTACATGAAAACAAATTATCGTTAAGGAATCTTTAACGTCAAAGCCAATTCGTCAGATTAATTAGACAGGTACAGCAAGGTTTGAGGTAGATGAACCGCTGATGGAATGGAGAGAAATAAGTCACTTATAGCATGAAAATTTCCAAGCAGAGAACAGCGAGAACAGACTGAAACACTCCGAAGGTCACTGGTGCTGCATAGAGACGGTTTTCTTTTCACTGATCGGAAGGTAATGAGAGAGAGAGAGAGAGAGAGAGAGAGAGAGAGAGAGAGAGAGGCCACACAGACTAAATGAATATTGATTAATTTGCTGTTGTCATCATTTTCTCCTTTTTTCGTCATTTTTCTCCTCAATATTTTATAAGACTATAGGCATCATTAAAAGTGTTTGCTGCGCATGTTATTAGAATAAATTTGACAAGGCATTTTGAGCATTTCTGAAATGATTTAGCGCAATTATTTATGAGGTATTATGCCTTTAGACAGTGGATTGAGAGCACAATTAGTTTTGCTATCATTTTACTGAGGATTAATTATCCTGCAAATTCCTAGAAACAGAACTGAACTGAGCACCAATAAGCTTGCTAAATAATGGCTGCATTCACTACTTATATGCTCATTTATTAGCTATTAATGAATGTTATTAATTCTGATCAATTTTTCTGATACATGAGGAAAAACGCTCCAGCAGCGCGCGTACAAAAACTCAACACGAAAAAACAGTTTAATCTGGTCCAGTTTCTGCAGCCCCATTCACACAGGATTAGTTTACATCAGGAGTTGGGAAATAATCTTCCCATCTTAACTCTATTCATGAGTTTCTGGTATAATAGTCCAAAAAGGCCATGAACTTATGCTTTCATTCTTTCTCTCCCTTCCTCTCTTTCATTATTCCCATCTCTCCTTGCTTCTCTTTCTTCATGTTTCTTCCCGTCTCTCCCCATCTCCCTTTCTTTCGTCCTGTCCTGTCCGGTCTCTCTCTCACTGTTGCTTTTTCTTCCCGTCTCCTCATCTGCCTTTCTTTCTTTCCATTTCTTCCAGTCTCTCTCCTTCTTCCTTTCCATCTCTCTTCCCCCCCCTTCTCTTCCTGTTTCTCCTTCTCACTTCCTGTGTCGTCTCGCCCCCCTTTCTTTCCATCTTTCTCCCCATCCCTAGTATATATTTAATATAACGGTTCGGTAAACTATTTAAAAGTAAATAAAACGCAGTTTATTATTTAAAGGTAAGGATGAATGATCGTATGACAAATATTGTACCACAAATATTGTTTTACACAATGACAAATTGAGAAGAATTAGGATTAAGAAGAAAGAAAATGGTTTTATTCAAACTTAAATAAAACTTAATTCAAGTCCTCATTTAGTTAAAACTTCCCCTCTTAAAATAGCGGTGTTCGTGTTTACGAATATATTAACAAACATGTAGACATAATCTTATTTGTGAGGTGTGATGATTTTGCCATGCATTGCAGGAAAGCCTCCAAAAGGCATCTTCCGAAATGAAATAAAGAGCAACCTGAGAAGCTCTCGAAATGCATCAAACCTGCGACGCCCCTACAGGCGAGAGGAATAAACGAATCCAAGCACAACATACGACAAGGCGTAGCTCCAGCCAAAAACTTAATGGCATGCCATCAGCGTGAGGGAAATGTTTAGGAAGAATCAGCAGTGACTCTGCGTAATTGAAATGCATCGCACCTCAGCGAGAGGGCTGAAATGAGCTGATTGTCAGTGGAGTCTCCATTAGGAGAGGAGAGGCGGTCTTCTCCTCCTCATTTGGCTTGAAGGGGTTCACCTGAGCATGCCATGCTAATTAAAGCCCGCTTCTTCACTCAAGGTCATCAGCTCCTCAGACAAGCTCATGCCACGCTCCGTCTCGCACATTCAATTACCAGACTCCTCTAATGACTTCCTGTAGTCCCCACTCGCCACGCCGACACTTCCTGCCTCTCTCTCTCTCTCTCTCTCTCTCTCTTGCTCGCTCGGAATGGAAAAAAAACCCTCCATTACAACAATGTGCTCGGATCTGTGTGAAAAAAAACAAAAAAAAAAACAATTTCTAAACGACTGTGTTGACAGCATATTTGCAGGGCTTGTTGCTAATGAAGTACACCGCTGGTCGCTGTGTGAAAAGCCACATGGCTGAAAGATAATGAACATGAAGGTGCAGGCGGAACGAGAATGCTCAGCGCCACGTTCGGATAAAAATGAGCTGATGAACCATTAAGAGCCGTGATTTGCACAAACAAACTGCTTCGTAGAGGTGTTTAAATAAAGGCTAGGCCTCATTTTGACAAATACGATGCTCCATTGCGCCTACGCATAGGTGACGAACAGCAGATTAAAGGAGCGGGAAATGTGCAAAAATCAGGTTCCGAGCATCAACACGGGCTTTACTCTTTTTATTATTAAGTGCAATTTGCTTAAGGTTTAGACCAAATGAAGCAAAAATCATGCATATAAACATGGCTGGAAAATCATTTCCAATGGATTTTCTAATTACCAGATAGCCAATAATTAAAACCTTGACATGGGCGTAGCTAAAGGGGTGGCTAGGAGCGGCCCCTCTGGGCACCCCAACAAGAACGTAACAAACTAGTCCAACTCTCTAACACAGAGTGAACTCTTCCCTGGTCGTGCCAACCGCAAGGCGTAACAAAGACTTCTTTTCAGTAATTTTTCAATAATAATGAGTTCCAAAGATGCAGGCTTAATGTTATGTAAGCTACAACTTTATGTAGCTCCCTACACAAGCACATAAATATTGCTTAGCTGTGTGCCACTTATGTCCAATGGTGATCCTTCTCAGGCTATATACAAAGTGCTATGACACTTTCTTACCTCTTTTTTTTTTTATGTTAATTAACTGACTACTTCTTCTGGTCCTTGTTGCACACTTCCAAACAATGATTTGGCTCAGCTTCTGTATGTGGTTCATGATTTAAACATCAATATCAAAGCCCTCATGTATAACATTGTTATAGTGACAGTTCTGACAATCGTTACACTGCGATTTTAATAAAATTATGTACTAAAGTCTCGCTGATCCTTAAGTTAGGGGAGTTTCTTCTTGCAAGAGTGTTAGAAAAGCCTACAGCAAAGCAATAACGACTTATCTATAGACTATCTGACCTTTAGGTAGAACGACTTCTAATTGAGGCGTCCAAGAACTAAAGCTGGTTGATCTGAGAATGATTAAAGTTCTTAGTAGCTCCTACTTCATGGTAGATCCTCTCCCAGCACAGCAGGAATGCTCGGTGACGTACAGTACGCGTACAGCGAATGGTCCAGATGTAGGTGTAGTGAGATCCTTCAGAAACGATTAGTCGTTTTTTTTTTTTTTCTTTTTGTCAGTGTGTATTACAATAACAGGATAACAGACAGAGAAACGTGCAAAAATGCACTTGCTTTAAAAAAAAATATATCTATGTGACCGCAGATGAAAGAAGCTGAAACTTGAGGTGGATTGGATGGCAAATTAAAGAGGGGAAAAATAGGCTAGAAGAGCTTGATTTAAACAGAAATGTGTGTGTGTGGTGCCCGTCTCATTATTCTGACAAATCCGTATGGTAGAAACGTAAACAAACAAAGAGGACGTGCATGCGCTGCGAGTTGTGCCGAGAGGCGCAGCGTGAGGGGGGATACGTGACATGTTGGTCCAAATCATCACTAAACATGGCTGGAAAATCATTTCCAATGGATTTTCTAATTACCAGATAGCCAATATGATGTATTTTTGTATTGAACAGTAGAATCCAGTCGACTGGAATCCAGTTCAAGCCTTAAATCCATGTAAAATGTTAGCCGTGTAAACAGCAGCTTAAATACAAAAGTTAATAATGGGGGGGGGGGGGGGGCACACAAATATCGCTGGCGAGACTTTATTGAGCCTATATACGATGGAGCAAATACAGTTTGATTTAGATACAGCTTACGTCACTTCAGTGTTGCTACTGGTGGTGCGATAAAAAGGCCCTTGAAGGCATGTAGTTCTCCGGGGCACTCCCAGGGGGTAGTTCATCTCAACACATCCCTAGAAATGTTTGGTCCAAAAGCACCTCACGTCAGCATTATTGTTGTAAGTAACTTTACCACTGGCATGGTGAAATTCGCTGAAGGTCCTTGAACCCCAAATAATCCCTGCATGTTTATTTAAGTCTTTTCAAAAAAGAAATCGTGTCATAACTCTATAAACTACACAAGCTCGGTTTTGATGTTTGCACCATTACACACGACTCAAATACCAGAAGTGCACTTAGCAACAAAGTCACAGGTCATGTTTGTCGTTTTTTTTGTCTGAATCCAACATTGTGTTGTGACTGCAATTTGCAGACGTCATAATTCTCACTAGGGTAGTAGTTGAATAATTAAAAACAAAATCAAATCAATGCATGCAATTTTGCTTAATAAAACAATAGGGGCATAAGAATTACAGAGGTTGAAACAATCAGAATGAATAGAATATCAACCTCAATAACGTTATTTTCCAATAATGAGGTACTTTTACTCCGGACAAATCAATACCAGCGTCAAGTCAGTGGTCCCCCTTGGAAGAAATAAGAGTGACGTGACGGAAAAGACCGCCACACAAATCATCTCCCTTGTTTTCACCACACCTTCACGGATCAGGAATGGCCCGTGCTCCTCCACCCTCCCCTACCTGGGATCCACACTTCCTCGGGCCTGACACTTCAATAGCACTTTTGATCACGCTGAAATCGAATGAGCATAATGAGGCAGTCAATATGTAATTTATGACCCCATAACCAGCTGGAAATATGGCTTGTGTGGGATAAGGAGCCGAGAGCGGCACTCAGACTGGAGTCAGACGCCCATTAATGAAATATTTCTGCTCTCTCCCCTTCTCGCACGCTCTCTGAAAATAGGATCGCTTTTCATGTTCGGAAGTGAAATGCCTCTCGCCTGCTCCTGCTGATTGGACTCAATAACTCAGAGTGGGAAGTTTCTCCAAGCTTCAGTACTGACGTAGTCTGACTTTTTCTTCCTGACTTAACAATGCAATATTATACAGTATATAAAAAGTGACAATAAATGCTAATAAAGCCAGGACGCCTTTGGATCCCCAGCTCCGTGTACTTCAGCCTGGCAATGAATTGCAACAGCAACACCCAGGAAGTGTGCACACCAGATTAAATCCACCAGGGGAGGAAACTCATGTCAGCTCAGATACACTGGAGGTTTGGAAAATGCATTCTGAAGTTTCATCAGAATGACAGCTTGCCTCCACCTCTCAGGCCCCACTGACAGGGGTGACAGCATTCCGTTTTTTTCCAAGACCCTGTGATGGTTATGGAAAGGCATGGGTGAAGTACCAGAAGACAAGCTCCTAGGGGTGTAACGGAGGATGCCTGTTTTTTAGGGTGGAATTTGTTTCACAATGCTGTACTCCTGAAAATATATATAAAAAACAACAACCACCACCAACAACAACTATTGATGAGTAAGCAGAAGGGGGCAAAGTTGGTAAGAATTCCATCAGGGGCAGATGGGAATTGCTTTGAAAGTAGGGTTGATCAGAATTTCCTCCAGAGTGGGGAGAGCAGATCGGATTGTTCAAGAGTATTATGATGAGTGGATTGGATTGCTCAGATTACCTTCTGGAGTAGGCAGAATTCCTTCAGGAGCATGTGGAAGTGGACAGAATTCCTTGCAGAGTGAGCAGGAATCAGGCCCTTGGAGGTGTTTAGTTCTCAGGGGAGCTCCGCAGGGGGTAGTTCCTCTCAACAAGTCTGCTTTGTCTGAAAGAGCCTAATGTTTTTGTGGAGCCAGGCACTATCCAAAGCACCATTAAAGACCTTTTTTTTTTAGGTATCTATAGATATCCATTTCTTTCATCAACAGAAGCTTCTTTCAGACTCTCTTTTACATTACAGGGACCTTACTGGTGAGGTTCAAGGTTCGAATCATTCAAATATTCAGCCTTTAAACAATATTTTACCTGGATTCATGAAATCCCATTACACACAGGATATCAGGATATAATGCATTATAATAAATCAATGGATGTTGGAGAATTTAATCACACATTTGCCACATCCTTGAAAAATGCATCCTGGACCAAACAGTTCTGGACAAACTGGACCTTCGGCATCAGTGCAGATCAACAGAACATTTGGTTCCGAGTTGCTTGAGAAATTCTTATAAATGCAATTTTTCTGAAGATATCAAATGCTTTGCATAGCAAATTTAACAGACCTGTGATCATACACAACCTCAAACCCTCCCTCTGACATGTGCTAGAAAAAGACCCATGAGGGTTCAGGGAATGATTAGGAAAGAAATCATAGAGGATTTGTCCCCAGAACTCTCTAGATTTGGTACCAAATCCATGCTCCGATGAACCCAAGTGTATTTTACTACAGAGGGCAATAAGGAGCAGCTATAGTATTACATCCTAACAGAAATTAGAAATGCATTGAAGTTCATGCCTAGTGCGCACAAGGCGACGAGACAGAAGTCCATATGTTTGATGAAAAGCACATCCAAAGCAGAGCACCACTGGCATATTGCATCAAATCGATTGGCCATGATAGATTCTTCACAGGGAATTTGACACGGGTCAATCTGGCATTAAAGATTAATGCGGAGTAGTGGTGAGCAGGAGGAATGGAGAAATCCATTTATTAACTGAAATAATTGGAGTATAACAGTAAGTAATATGCAGGTATGTGTTAACAGGATAGAGGTCACAGGACACCAAGAGAGTGGGAGGCGGGCGAGCGAGAGCGAGTGTGTTAGTTAGTTTACTCCTCACTGGAGGTCAGGAGATCAAATCTGGCCTACAAGTACATTGAGCAGGTTATTTAAACAGAGGACAAATCCACATGGGTAGCAAACACACACATGTATATTATACATACAGGACGATCCACATCTGTATCACAACACATACGCAAGCTGGTGAGAGATGCTGGTGAGGGAATGGATGTTTATAGCTGTTATAATGCAAGAACAGGAAGTCACTTTTTCCACAGATGTTCCATACCAATAAATTTAACGATATTAGGATTTTTAAAAGATGCATGATGTGCAGAATGTGTTAATAATAATCAACTTCAGGATGATAACCGTAACTTTGCTTCATGACATCACCCAACTGTTGATTACTTTACTGATTAGTCAATTATGGCATTCTACACTCTGTTATTTCTGAATATCAGACCGCTGCTATGAACAACAGACTGTTGCTATGGACACAGTTCTCATCATAGACTCTGGAGGGCCACAGCCAATCACATCAATCCGCAGAAAGCAGTCCGGTAAATTGTGTTGCTTTAATAATCAAATTAATTCATTCGCAACACCCAGTGGCAAAAAAAAAAAAATTTATTAAAAAAAAATAATAAATAAATAAATAAAAGTGTGCTTATCTTAAGAAGGCTACCGAGTTTCGTTGCTATGGCTGCAGTTAAAACAGTCGAATCTAATAGACCTTTTTTAGGGGGAGGCAACATAATTATTCTTAAATCAGTAAAACCTATTATTAAATCGTAAAAACAGCTCACAGTACCTTATGCCTTCCTTAAGAGCACACCCAGTTGTATGTTATTCTTTACAAAAATAAAGGTAACGCAGGATTGGCGCTGGATTAGCTAGGCTCCATCAGTACTAGTGACCCATGTATTGCAATTTTCCCATCATAACGGAGTAGGAATACTTTGTTTAAAAAAAAAAAAAAAAAAAAAAAGACATTTTATTCTATTTTTATATTAAAAGACATTCTTTTAGTGAGTTTATGCCAGAATGATCATTATCAAACGATGCCAGCAGGCCAGGCTGAGATCTCACTGCCCTTCATGTCCTCATGCTCACTGAGAGTTTTAGTAAGGGACATTTAGATCATAACGATGAGTAAGTGTGCGAGATGGACAGGCGAGTGTCAACACAGAGACCATTTGGAAGACTGACAGAAGTGTGATCAGAGCGGTGTTAATCACAACCACATCATTAATCAGTGGAAGTGTCAGCACTAACGGCTAACAGCATGGCAACCAATGTCCTGGAAAAAAGCATTTCCTTTTCTAATTTGGAAAGCCTCCAATGGAAAGCTGGAAAAGCAGATCAGGTCAACTCTGAAGTTGCTGCTGAAGGTTATTACTGAAGGTAATACATCCATTGTTGTATTTGAAGGAAATGACGCATCATCTTATCAAACTACTGAAAAAGAACTTCCTCCGTTTGAAGTAATGAATAAAACATCTTGCCTTGTTTTAGATGCTTTCATGTCATATGGGCTGCTTTAAAATTCCACGATCTAAAATTAGAATGAATATTTATAATTTACATCGTTACACCAAACTCAAGGAACTGTTGCTGAGAGTGAAGTGACTTATGCGTTCTTCATTTTTTTTTTTTTTTCTTCCAATGGCAAGGAGATACACACATTAATACACACAATTCAATTTATTTGTCAATAAAAACTTTATTTAATGTTTTCAGACAAACCAACCATAAATTCCTACCATACATAGTTTCGGTTGTTTCGGTAACACCGTTTTGTGTGTGTTTTTTTGGTCTACTTGTGTGTTTAAATGCCAATCGGTCATAAACTATCAAGCACATTCACAGCACAACTGATTTGTATTTAAAATTGCTGAAATGGATAAAAGGTGAAAGCACACATCCTAAGCACAGCATATACGAAAGCTTCCAGTAGTGCAGCTCATCAGCTACCTTATACGCACAATAACTTTTCCTCCTTTTATAAAGGTGCCATTACTTTTGTCCTAATTGACCAGCTAGGCTTTGTTGTCTTAACGGAATGTACAGAATTGTTTCCAAATCACTTTCTTTCAAGTAATAAATATGAAAAGTTGCTCATTTGGACAATTGGTGAATAAATTTCTTTGTATAAATAAATGCAATAAATGAGGCCCAATGTCTTTGCTTCATTTCATGTCATATGAAAATCCACTTTCAAAGATGCCAGTGTTTGTAGACAGGCATGCTGTGCGCTCGCTAACATTTGGCATTTGTTTGGTTACAGTTGTTCATTTGAACCTTTAAATCCCATTAAACGTTTAACGCTCACGATGCCAAGCAGCCAGGTGTTTCTCAGCCAGTGTCTGATTTCTTACTCCAATACATTGCAATGCCATTTGAACTGATGAGAAGAGATTGGATTTGCATCCGAGCCAGATGTTCTTCATTCGCCTCAAACTGGATTGATGGACAATCTGAGATTTAGAGACTTGGAGCCCTCTCTGGTATGATTATACTGCTGAAAGCTACTCATTAAAGAACATGACCTTTTGTTCCAGATATCCACTAAGCTGTGAGGCCAAAAGTCAGGTCGGAGGATACTTCATAATAAGCAGCTAATCATTTTGTTTTGTTTTGATTGATTGTTTCACCACAGAACCCACACTCGAACCTTCTTTTTTTACAAGAGGCTAATGAACTCAAATGTCAAAAGGTCACCTAGATACCATCCATCCATTATCTATAGCGCTTTATCCGTCTGGGTGGCGGGGAAGCTGGAGCCAATCCCAGCATCTTGGG
>JAQQZR010000003.1:2235692-2247552 GCA_030068235.1 Notoglanidium macrostoma
CCAGTTGACCTAATCTGCATGTCTTTGGACTGTGGGAGGGAACCGGAGCACCCGGAGGAAACCCACGCATGCACGTGACCTTCTTGCTGTGAGGCGACAGTGCTAACCACCGCACCGCCGTTATGTTATGTTGTGTTATCAAAAATACAGAAAACGTACTTAATGATTTAAAATTAACTAATAGTACTAGTAGTTCTAGCTAGTTTATAATTTTCCACATAAAACCAACTAAATTGATTAGAAAAAAAATGCAAGCAGGTAAAAACAAAACAAAAAATAATAATAATAATAATAATTAGAAGGGCACATGGCTAGCCATTGGCAATGATATGCAAATCTTCAACCACAACCATTTTTTGTCTGGATATATTTCCAATGGAGTCATTGTATTTCTACAAAAGTAGGTTTTACATATTATGCAAATCATCACAGATTTCTGTAGACAGAGCTAAACAGGCCAGTGTTATCCTTGTAAACCTAAGGACTGCTGAAAGCTGATTGGCTTATGGTGGCCATGATTTTAAGTGATCAGATCATCGTAGGTCCACTTACATATGCACCCAGATATTCACCAAATCTCAGCTCAAAAGGACATCTGGTTTGGACTTCTAGCCATCCCCTATGCATGACCATGGCCCAAGCTTTGCACGTGGCTCCGGAATAGTTTCACATATATACCTTTCAGGTATTGTGCAAATCCATGCGATTAACGATGTGTTAAAGCTGTTTGAGTAAAATTGGCATTTCATAAGAATTGATTGGCACTGCCATATTGTTTATTAATGCCAGCATGATTAACATTCTCCTGAGTAAACCAATAAACCAAATTTTTGGCCAAAAATCCTAGGACTAGTTTGCAAAAGTAGGTTTGATGTATTACACAAAAGGTCACAAATTTGAGTTCGTGGTATTAACTTTCTAAAAGTCAGTTCGTATGGATTAAGCAAGATGAGCAAACTGAAACAAAGATTTGACTGTATACTTTAATGTCCAAGAGATATGCATTTTTTTTAAACGTTTGGTTCATGGGATATGAAACAACATACAACCTTGCGATATTGCTCCACCAGGCCTATGTACGACCATTCATGTGCCTGAATAGTGGGGGCATACTCTACCTTTCCTCCAATTTAGTTTTTATGACTTGTGGTTTTTGCTCGACATAGCAATTGATTGGATAATAATAATAATAATAATAAAAAAAAAAGCTGAACAAACATAGGGTTCCAGTACCTTCAGGGCTTGGACCACTAATTCTGTCAAAGCCCAAATTCACACAACATGCAGAGCAGCACTAAACACATACAGATACACAAACCCAGAAATTTGATTTTATTTATTCACTACAAGCTAGAGCTAAAGAATATCTGTAAACCATTTAGCTCTCTTGAAAACACTTCATGTCAGTAAATCCCTTCCTGTTAAGGTCTAAGACACAACTACACAGGATGCCGATATCCATGTTCTCATGAGAGCCATATACCAAAGTGAGTTTATGATAGATGGGACTTTGCGGAGAAAAAGAAATTGGTGAAGATGGTTATCGTCTCCTGATGGGCGGTTTCTTACGTTTATAAGCCAACATGAGGGCACCAAGCCAGTGCTCGGTCACAATCCATCATGCTGAACTTGGTCTTTGTAAATAAATAATGAATTAAAAAGCCCTGCAATCCAAGCAGAAAGAGAAAAGAAATTCAAAAGGCAGGGTTGAATTTAGCACTTGCAAGAAGGAGTTCATCAGTGAATTGATTTGAATATGACACGACGGCTGCCTGGTGCTGCTCCACACTGATAATGTTGGAGTGGACTGCTCTTCTTGCCAACTGCGAGCTCTGTGTGTTCTGGACTTTGGTGTTTATTTCTGAGCGGTTCTCTCTTTCAGTGAGCAGAAACATCCCCTTTCCTCTCCTCTCCATCGCCACCTAATCCCCCACACACAGCTGCTTCTCGAAGATTAACGCCCTGCTCCCAAATACGCAGATAACCAGGGGTTTGATCGAGGCGGCATCATGGCCAAAATGAATAAATAAAAGGAAAGAAATGCATGCCGGGTTGTTTTGTTGTTTGCCGTGTGTTGGCAGACTTTAAGGCATTGTCTTTGTCTCACACTGAAGATATGATTTCACTGGCTCCATGTTGGAAGGACAAAAAAGCGGTGAAAATTGGGAGCTTGTTAGGAAAGGGCATGCTTTTTTTTGTTTCTCGTTTCATTTGGAGAAAAGGAGGGGAAGTTGGTGCTCAGCCGAAGGAGTGCATGATGGCTGCTCACTCACATGCAGCTATGTGCAGGTTAAATTAAGTTGTAGTGTTGTAAAAACTTAATTTAATACTCGAATACTACTTGAAATGGACATTCGAATTATTCCAAGCCAAAAAAAAAAAAAAATTTACACTTAAAGGGTTGATGGTTTACTTTCAGGTCACCTGACATGCATGCGTCTATAGCAGTATTCAACAAATCTTTGAAGGTATGGTTACATAAAGTTTCTTGGCTTGAGCTACCTTTCAATGCTAAAACCCCGAAGTGATTAGTTTATCGCTATAAATTTAAAGATAATTTAAAGGGATTTGGACATCTGTCCATTTTTTTGAAAAACAAAACAAACATTTTCCAAGTCAATGGATTTTCCCAAATAAACTTTGCAGCACAGTGAAATACTTTGCCGAGTCTGCAACTTTGAGTCCATGTCTAAAGAAATACACTTCTCCTTAACTCGTGACTCTTGTAACTGGCTAGCATAGCATGGCTGCTGCTAATTAGCCAAAAAGTGATCCATGAGAAAGTCACAGGAACCACCACACCACTCCACCACTCCACTCCACACCACTTACACTGTAGCGGTTTTAAAAGTAGTGTTATATATTATTCAGGTACTAGGGGTAGGTGTGATGGCAAAAATGTGCACTGCAAATAAATGATCGTTCCATAGTGCGAGCCCAGGTTTGATCAGTAGATTGGGTCGTTGAACAACATTGATCAGGAAAAACAGCTGCCTCGTCAGTTAACACACATTTTTTTTGTTTCTTTTTTTTGAGGAGCTCTGCTGAATGAATGCATGATTATTATTATTTTGAAATACAAGCTATATTGTCATTTCACTAATCGGACCAAATACAGTTTAGAAAAAAACCCTGAATAATCACTCCTATTTATGAGCCAGCGTAGCCCTGTAGCTAGTTCCTGGTCTGATGAGCAGCTTTAAGCCAATTACTCAACATAAACGCATGTGATTGATTTATTCTAAAATGAAACCGGGGTAAGTTTTGTGTATGTGACAGCATTTTATATATAGCACGTGGTCAAGTCTAATGAATTTGCAGTAGTGCATGACCAAGCAGCACATAAATCAAAGCATGAAATATGCAAAATAGGCTTAGCGTAGTTTGGCTACATCACTCCGCAGGTATGGTTCCATACGTGTACCAGCCAGGACATGTAAACGTCAGTTAGTGAAAAATTAAGATGCGTGATGCATGTATGTGTGTGTGTGTGTGTGTGTATGAGGGAGAGAGAAAATAACTAATTTCATGGTTATGGCTCAGGTACTGCGACTGATTAATTGTGTTTACACTAAGGTTAGTAATATTACCTGTGCTGTTATATGAGTGGCCATGATAAATGGTAAGGTAGTATATTGTTTGTTCACACATCACTTCTGTGAAACAACAATTAATCAAAATAGGTTTGTAAGAGGCAGCTTCAACAAATTACTGTGGCTTCCGGGTCAAGTTAAAAAAAAAAAAAAGAAAAAAGAAAAAAAAAAAAGCATTTAAACATGCAGCACTTACGTTCAACAAAATACAGATTCTGAATAGTTTGCAGGAGTAACATAAAAGGAAGGTCAATACTGAAGCAATGATGGGAAATATTCAGTCATTTATCCTGTATTCTGATTTTCTCTTCAATTATTTGATACCACACAAATTTATACAGCAATACTTGAAAATAACTTCACAGGACACAATAGGTTTTGTACCAAATATATCCGAAGAATGATACATTTTAATAAAACTGCAAAATATGAATCAATTACCAAAAATGCTGAGTGTGTACGTGCTTAATATTAATTAGACAAATTTTCTATGAACTATAACAGTAAGTAACTTGCATATTCGTCAAGAACAAAGCATTCCCCTGACTGATATTTTAACTCGAGCGCCATGAAAACAGACGCCATTTTTAACTAGTGTGCGTGCTTACTACATAGGGTGCAACATGACTGTGTTGTAGATGATCTACAGTATAGTGATCTAATGTTTATGATCAGTAAGGCATAATTAAGCTCATTCCTTTCACAAATTTACTAATAAATCACAGCTGTGTACTTTAAGTACACACCATATTCATTTTGTTATTTAATTAATAAATGGACAAGTATTCATTAGGGGTTCTTTTGTACTCCAGGCAAGAACAAGCTAGTTTCAGAAATGTGTTTTGATAGATTTACATTATGAACATTAGCTACTTGGTTTGTGAACAAAATCATGTGCAAAAAAAGTAGCCATGTATCAGGCGATTTACGAAGAATAACTGCATGAATTACATCACGTACAAACTCGGGGTAGAAAGCAATATCGGAGCGAGGTTCTCGAATCCACAGTCTGTTCTCGATAGCCGCAGCATATTCGGAGCACTAAGAGACCCAAAATAAGAGCGAAACTGAAACTAAACTTCATCACATCTGCATAACTGCATGTCAAACCAAACACTGATTAAGGTGCACCATAAATAAATAAATAAATAAATAATCCAGAGTTTTTCGAGCTCTGGAATGGAAATGCTGCTGGCCCCATTATTGTTCGTGTGGGCGGTCAGAAACGTAGAGTTTTGGAAACAATGATGCAGACACCCACGATCCCTTCCTGATTGGATCTCAGTCACGAGGTTTCATTCCTAGATTTGTCTACCTCTTATCACGTGACCCTTTTCCGGAAATAGGCAGATGGCATCAGTCTTGACTACCAGTGGTGAATGGATAATGAATTACAAGCGTTGCTGACCTTGTTGTCATTGCCAGCAGCTGTTGTGCAGTCAAATTCTGGATGTTTTAATGCTACGACTGCCTACATGAGCAGGAGGCGCCATTATTCGAGTGATCTGCAACTAAGCAAGTAACAGCAGAGTAGACAATCCGCTACCTGTTCTATGCCCGGTGTAATGTTCATGTAATACACGTTTTCGGGCATGTTCGGATAGACCGAGATCATCGCCGATTTAAAACTGAAATGTATTAATGTAGACATCTACTTTACAGCTTTGTTCTTCTGGTTCAAACTCAAGCATGAATGAATAAAAACAAACTCCTGCTGACAAGCAATGAATAAAAAAATCTTTTCAACCTCTTATGTAATTAACCCTGCGTTACACATAGAGATGGCTGGCTGGAGAGAGAGGGAGCTGGGGATGAATTGGTGATAAGCTGCCAGTTTTGGTTTGGCTGTGTATGGGGAAACCCAGACTGACAGGTGGACTCAAGAGCATTGGAGTACCAGAGTGGATCCTGTAGTCACTGGCTTGGCACTGACGAAGTCAAACCACACGTCAAACAAATGAAGAGGAGGAAGAGCAGGTACTTTCTAGGGGTTGTATAATATATTCACTAGTCACCGTTGTGGGGATGTTGACTAGTCCTGGCGGTGGAAAAACAGCAAGGTAGTTGGTAAATTGTCTTAGTTAGTCCAAAAATATTTCAGAATAGATGAAACCAACTGTACATTGTGTAAGAATGCACTGAGAAAAAAGTCTTCACTTTCATGGTTGGGGTGTAGAGATGTGCACAAGAGGTAGTCTTTCACGTTTACCGACTTGTGGCTGCTTCCTTGAGAATTCAGTACATTTCTCAGAATTTCCTGTGATCATGAGTCGCGCCCCCGAACGAGCCCAGAATGAGTCCGAAGTGTGAACTCGCTTATACAGGTCAAGTTTGAAAACATCCTTAATTCCACTGCTGAAATACATAGAAAAGCCCTGCTCATTCCTGCAAGAATTCTGCCCAGTCCCACTCATTCCTGTGCTTATTTTTGGTGTCCCTTAAATACAAGGCAAATTTAAATATAGTCCTTGCACGGAGGCATTGCGAATTCCATCGCGACCAGCACATCCAATCCCACTCAGCCAGTTTAAAGTTGAGCAGTACATGGCAGCTAGCTAAGACAGGAACCAGACTCGTGTTCGGACACTAATGAGGTCTGAGATGACCTTGGCAAAAATTTCTCCCAGACGCTGCTGCAGACATCGCGGTCTCCATCCAAGGAAGGCCTCTAATTGAGATACAAGAAGGGCTCTGCTGATGGACACGAGCTTCCATGCTTGCTGCTCTCGTTTCCAGAATTTCACCCAAGTGCATTTTAAGAACTGGGACATCCTTAAAGAGTGTAATATGATGTACAGATTTATTTATGTCCACCTTTACCACTGTAGGATAAACACGTATTGAAGCTGGAAATGCAATTTGCAGACTGTGTGTGGATGTTAACTGAAATACATACTTTGCTAGTGTTTAGCAGCATTTACAAAACAGCCTAAGAATGAGGACATCCTGGATAATTTTTTGCTGCAACTAAAGAAAGAAAAAGAAAAATTCAGTTACGCAATCCGTAATACATTGTATTACGTGCGTGTATAGATGCGATTCATTAACCCTTTGTACACCGAGATCCCACAATATTGCCGAAAAGAAGACACCTTATTATGCCGGCTTTGGTGAACCAAACGAAGCCGGCATAAAGCCACCCAGTGTGCGTTTTTACATAGGAAGCCGAGTTATTGAACCAGAGATGTGGCACAACAGAGCATCGGTGTTTAGTGCACGTATAACAAACTACACGCCGGAAACACAAACACACACAGTATACCGGCGTAGCTTTCGACACAACAATAGGGGGTGAACCGAGTGTAGCTGCGCACATTTAGGCCACTCTTCAAACGTTAGCAAAGTTGTTGAGCATCGTGTGTGTATAATCAGAGAATTTGAAAAGAAGTGGAAAGTGATTCGAGGCAGAAAGGTGCGTGGCCCTTTCAGAATTGTTTGAATGTGCACTGATCTCAGAAAGAAGAACGTCAATGTCAAAAACATTACACTTCTGTCCCGCGATGCCACCTGTTCTTTCTACACAGCCATCGGTTCTGGCTCTGTGACTACCAATCTTTCTGACTCGGAGGCAAAGCAAAATGATACGCCATTCCATATTCAACCCTTTCACACAGAACAGCGAGGCAGAATAAAGGCACAACATTGAACAGGCTGTGTAAAAGGGGCTACTGGATGCTCCTGGACACATATCAGCTTATAGCCATGTCAGAAATGTGAAAAGGATATGCGGCTCTTTCTTTGAGGGGAAAAAAAAAAGAGACTGAAAAACCTAGCTCTGATGTAATAGTGCGCGTGGGTGTATAATGACATTAAAAATATATATATATATATATATATATATCCCTCGTTATAAATTTTTCCTCTTTTATCATCGACAGATACACATATCATTAATAATCTCAAACTTTGCCCCGTTTCACTTAACTATTATCACATTTAATCAAACAAGTCAGCCTCCACAAACAAAAACAGTCATTTACAGCTTTTCCAATAACACACAAGATGACACATCAGGAAGCGAGCGCTCTGTGCCTACAGGCTGTCAGGAGGAAAGCAGGTCAGTAATATTTCACCCAGTGTAATTAAGTGGTTAGAAAAGAGAAAAGAGAAATGGATTTTCTTTGTCCCCATAGAACAAGAAGGGTGGAAAAAGCAGTTTGCTTCACATTCGATTGATCGCACAGACCATTGATTTGTTGCTAAGCCGTGTGCGTTTGTTTAAGATAGATCTACGTGGCGCGAGGCAGACTATCGTGTAGCAAAAAGCAAACAAGACATGATAATGGAGGGCCAAGCCACTTTATGGAACATCGGATGTGTACATAGCCCTGAAACCTTCGATTGCACATCAGCAATAAGAATGAACAAATATTCCACTAAAAATAGATCCTCGCGTTATTAAGGATTCATCCCGTCTCATCCTGTGAAGTTCTGATGTCTAGTTTAGGGGAAACCCCACAAACACACATTTCAGGCAAGACACTACAAGTACAAACCATTCTGGTCAATTCTTTTTCAGATTTTTTAGATAAATCGCATCCCATAATATTATGACTAATTAACTCGAGAGAAGAATCTATGCTGCATTCGTGACATTTTACATGTCCATTCCTAACCATTATTATAAGGATTTTATAGAGGAATTTCACATGTTGATTGAAATTTTAATCAGGTTTTAGAGTGAAAAATGACATGCTTTAATTTTATTAAATGATCAAGAAATAAAAAAAAACCCTTTTCTGAGTCTTTCTGGAGTCTGTTTTCCCAGTAAACTTGATATTTTGATTCGAATAATATTAAAATATTAGATTTTGTTGTCTATTAAATAAACAAATTTATACGTATTTAATTTGATGTGAAGTCTTGACGCATGAATAAATGTAAATTTGTTTACATTTACAATGCAAAAGAAATAAAAATATCTATCAATCAGCTACCAATAATGATGTTAAATCACACGCGCACGCACACGTTAGTTCCGTTCCGCTAATTTGATTGGTCGAGCAGCGTGCCAAAAGTGTTGATATTTTGCTAGAACAGTACTGGGACATTTCACTGTGTATCACTCCGCTCATCCGTGAGTGATTTTACTTCCTAGTTCCAAAAGGTTACCACGGCAATGTTAATGTCATCATCAGTGGACCGGATAATGATATTTTCAGGAATGTAACTTCAGATTTAAAAACTGAAAGCTCTTCAGATGAAGAATAAAAGGGGGACCAATTTTACAGGAAGTACCTTTAACAGCATTGTACACCTCAGCGTGAGCTAGCTGGCCGACATGCTATAACCTGAAACACGAACGTAGCTTCATCGGATCTATAATCGTAGCCGTTCTGATTGCCGGATCTTCTTCGAGGTACGCTCATCCGTTCTGACATTAAGTCCTACAGCACTCCCTCTAACGTGATATTGAATTCAGGAAGATTATAACGCTCTACTCGCTTTATGCTTCATTTTCTCTGAATAGCAATCATGCTAAAAAGAATAGTCATAATCCTGATTAAACTGTCGTCTTTGCCTTTGCACTCTAATTGAACAATGTGTGCTAGTAGTTTCCCCTCCAAAGTATTATGACGAGATAAAAAAAAAAGCTGATTAAGTAAATAATCCACCTTTTTCACTTTCATTACATCAGCTACTATATTTCACATGTGCCTTCTTAATCACTGCTGTGTGGTATCCTTGAGCGATAGACAGAGATTAAAGCGTCGGTAGCGCGACTCGGTGCGAGTCAAGGATGTTAGGAAATGGCGCTAGCCAGAGAAGTGCGCGATTCCAGAGAATGCATCCAGACTGCATTCTTCTTTAAACATCGTAACTGTTTTTGTAAGCATTCAAAACTGTTCGACTTAACACTCTGATCTCTTTCGACATCACTCAAGGATACGACGCAGCAGTGAGTAAGAAGGCACATCTGAAGTATAGTCGCTGGTGTAATTTCGCCATCACTGTAGCTGAAAAACATCCACCTTCTTGGACAAGCATTAGCAGCACTAGCGGAGGCGGAATTCCCACGGCTACGAGCAGCATGACGTCCACCCCGTTGGAGAGGGGGGCATCACAATCCGATCCGAAATGCAGATCTCTTTAGTCTGGGCTAGAACAAAACCAGCCCCAGCATGGCGTCTTGCTTCTCCTTCCTAGTTCCTCATACCATTCTGTGTGCTTTTCTTATGACAGTTAGTGGTGCTTCTACAAACATCCAAAAAAGAAAAATGCAATTTAAGCCATTTGTGAATAATCTGATGTGGATACCAAAAATGAAGCTTTATATTAATCTTATCTTTGAAATACAGGCAGGATTAAACCTGCCGGCACGTTTTAGGACGTGTTCTTGCGGAAAAATGAGTGAGCCTCGAGTGATTTTCACAAGCAAAGCAATGTTGATAGCCAACAATCTTCCTGCCATTAGTGCTTCCAAACGACAAGAAGATTGCATTTTCTATGCAGAAATGACCGTGTTGATTTTCAAGCCTTCTCCCCGTCTTGTCGCTCGTCTCTCTATCCGTCTGCTGTGTGAGTAACGGAAATAAAGCTTGGCCCATCATGGTTAATGTCAGCAGAACAATGTGCGTTATAAGTCATCTGAACAACCTGCGCTGTATTTCTGTCTGAACGCTACGCTAGATACAATCCAACGCTACTCTCAGGCCACTGAAGCATCGCACAGGTAAATTAAAATATCACAGGACACACGTTTATACAGTTTCACACACACACTTCTCATTTCACCTAAATCATGTAAGCACTTAAATTAGACCTGCTTAGAAAATATACTTTTTCAGTACTGACTCAGTGGAGCAAGTCTTCATGTCTGGAGTTGTTATTTAATCATAAAAGACATTTTCCACCATCATTTCTACTAAATATTGAGATGGCATTTAAAACTACCCAGTCCATGTTTTAAATTATCCCTAAACCTAACTAACCATGATAAAAATGGCAGTTTATGCAAGAACACATGGTGATCTAGTTAGCTTATTAACTGCATCATACTGAAATGAACACGTTTATGATTATCAGCGTCTTCGACAGCTACATTTCTTAGTGGGAGGGGCATACGCCTCTCTCTATCCCCTGTCAATCACAGTGACAGTAGCCAATAGAAGACGTCCCTGAGCTGATCTATGTGGACGAGGGTTGATCGCACTTCTGGGGGTTCCTTCGAATCGGGGACAATGTGGAGGATGTCGAACAAAACCGGGAGGCATCAAGCACCATTTGAACCTGGATAAAACTCATTTCCTGTCTTCTCAGATGCCTTCAAACTGCCTCAAGTTGAAGGTATCATTGATGCTGCGTATAAATCTGTTCGGTAGCTCCTTCAAGCAACGGGAAAAATGAATACATTTTTTTTTTTTAAAAGATGTTGGATGGAGCGTTATAGGAAAGAAAAAAAAAAAAGAAAAAAAAAAAAAAAAAAAAAAGTGCTACTACTAATGATAATAGATTTAGTGGTGAAACAGCTACGACTGAATAATAAGTCCAGTCACACAGACGTACTATTATGATCAGATCCACTCTGCAGAATACCTGCGCAGATCACCAACCTGTCTGTACGTTTAGAAACATCACTCTGCACAATGCGACACTTTTTATGAAATCATCAAACATCCAGGATAAGCAACTGTTCCTCAGGGAATATTTCTAGGTTTAGTGTCCCTACCTTTTTACAGAGGGTTTTACCTAAAAGAGCTTTTTCTAAATGCGACACGTTCTGTTGTAGGACCCTAAACACAACCTTTTACAGATTTCTCCAGAAGGTCAAAGTGCTGAATGGAGCATGGAAGGATATGATCAGGTCCACCGTGCACAACGTTTATGACTGGGACTGGAAACCTGCTGGACAAATATCGCCTTGAGAACTGCGAGACTTCACCTGATAACCAAAATAATTCACAACACTAAATATGTCCAGGATGGGCTTTAGTTTTAGAAACATGGCTACCTAGCGGTCACGAGGAGGATCATCAAAGTGTTGCAAATTTTCTGAATGGTAAACTGGTGTTGTGTTTGGATTGTCCACTCACAAGGAGATGAGCGCAGACGGCTGTTCCGCTGCTACATAATTGTGCTCCGGATATTCATGATCATCATCTCTGTCGCATAAACAAACTCCAGGACATGAACATCAATGTTGCTCTTTTTGAAGAAGTACATGTTGTAATTAAAATAGCGGCACGGTGGTACGGTGGTGCGGTGGTTAGCGCTGTCGCCTCACAGCAAGAAGGTCCTGGGTTCGATCCCCGGGTCACCCAGGGTGC
>JAQQZR010000003.1:2247748-2266291 GCA_030068235.1 Notoglanidium macrostoma
GCTGGGATTGGCTCCAGCTTCCCCGCCACCCAGACGGATAAAGCGCTATAGATAATGGATGAATGGATGGATGGATGGATGGAAAACTCTACAACTTGCATAAAAATTCACAAGGTATGATGATCCAAGATGAAGGAAGGATGTAGTGTATAGCTTCTTGCAATGATTTTGTAGTGCACTACACAGTGAATGAAATTTACAGCCGAGAATTCAAACAGCTCTACAAAGAAGCTGATTCACTGTATAGTGGGCGAGTGTGTTCTGGAGGATCCTTAACAGGTTAAAGGTACAATAAAAAAATTTGTTGGGCTAAATCAAATCAATCAATCCTGCCATAAAGGCTTCAACATAAAAAACAGTAAATCTATATATATATATATATATATATATATATATATATATATATATATATATAGATTACTTAATTAATTATTCAGCTCTAAAAGGCACCCATTATAGGCAAGGCACCAAACAAAAGTTCCATTGAGGACCCTAAATGCTAAATGATTATTCATTGTGTCCCTTTTAGGGAGCTCATGAAATTACAACAGAAGGTTTCCCGTTTCAGGAAAGTTTCCGCCAAAGTAAAACGCCATTAGCAAATTGTAACTTTTAATCATCTAAAGCACCCCTGAGAACCCTTCTTCAAGCGCACTAATAACTACACCTGTAAAAATCTCATAACTAACAATTAGATTTGAAATTTCCGAGAACAAAATAGCTAACCAAGCGTAAACGTATCCTACAAAACAATAAGTGGACACCGCGTCACAGGTGCGGTGCGTTTTAAATGATGCGAAGAGGATCGACGTTTTAAAGAAAAGTAAAGCGCTTGAATTGTTTATTTCATGGACCATCTGGTCAAGGTTACGAGAGACTATAATATTGCGGCTTTTGTAATGGGACACGTTTTAACGGAGAATGGCTTCACCTGTGGCGATAAGGCCCGGTTGTTTACTTAAAAAAATGATTCATGTTTAGTCAAATGGTCCTGATTTAATGAGAATTCTGGGGGAAAAAAAGATTAATATTTGCTCTCAAACAGCAGCTGGAAGATGTGGCCTCTTGGTCAATAAAGCATCTCCCTGAAGGAATGGCAGTTGGAGATGTAATTAGCTAATTAATGAGCAATGAAAATCAACCATCCTCTACACCGCAAAGTTTAACACCGTCGTCACCTGTAGTGCGAGGAGAACAGAGAAGGCATCTTACTACGCTAACTTTTAATTCGGTTTCAGTTCATTTGGACGTGGAAATGAAATCGGAGACGAGTTTAATCGCACAGAACGGTACACAGCGTGAAGTGTAACTGCAGTCTCGTACAACTCCATACGGACACCTGTTATAAAGATGTCCTCTCCAAAGAGCCTGTGGCTGAGAGTGTGTAGTGAGACAGCAACAGGAATAATCAGATAAAGAGAAGGTACAGGTTTTATGTCCAAGCGGCAGATGAGTGATATCAGAAGCTTCCACTGGGAACCACACAGTGTGCGTCTCTTCCAGCTCTCAGAATACAAATAATCTCTAGTGAAAGGGCCCACACACACACACACACACACACACACACACACACACACACACTTATTTACTTATTCTCTTAATTACATACTTCTTTACTTTCTTACATATTTAATTATTCATTAACTAACTTGACAAAAGTGTCAGGAAATGTTTTGCTAAATGTCACTTTAAAATGAACAAATATAAAATACATTAAAAAAAATGTATGGATTATTATGATTGTGGATTGTTCTCATCATCGGCATCTAGTTAGTTGGTTCTATAGTAAATACACTATATGGACAAAAGTATTGGGACACCTGTTAATTCCTGAATTCCGGTGTTCCGATCAGACCCATTGCCACAGGTGGAGAAAAATCAAGCAAGGTTTGTGAAATTTCATCCTTGCTGGATATTCCACGCTCATCTGTAAGTGGTGTTCTTGGCAAGTGGAAGCGTTTAGGAACAACAGCGACTCCACCATGAAGCGGAAGCCCATGTAAAGTCACAGAGCAGGTCAACGACTACGAAGGTCCATGGTGCGTAAAGGTCCCAACGTTCTGCTGATTCCATAGCGGAGTTCCAAATTTCCACTGGAATTAATGTAAGCACAAAAACTGTGCGGCAGGAGCTTCATGGAACTGCTGCATGCGAGCCTCATCACCAAGCGTCAGATGGAGTGGTGTAAAGCACCACCACTGGGCTGTGGAGCAGTGGGAACATGTTCTATGGAGTGACGAATCACGCTTCTCTGTTTTAACAGTCAGATGGGCGAGTCTGGGATCGGACAACGCTGTGCTTCCAGCTTTGTGGACGCAGTTTGGGCAAGCCCCTTTTCTATTCCAGCATGACTGCCCCAGTGCCCAAAGCAAGCGCCATAAAGACATGGTTGGAAGTTCTTGACTGGCCCGCACAGATCCCGGACCTCAACCCCATCCAACACCTTTGGGATGAACTGGAATGGAGATTGCGAGCCAGGCCTTCTCATCCAACAGCAGTGCCTGCCCTCATAAATGCTCTACAGAATGAATGGGCACAAATTCCCTAGAAACTCCAACATCTTGTGGAAAGCCTTGCAAGAAGAGTAGAAGCTGTTATAACTACAAAAGGGGGAGCAACTCCATATTAAAGTCTAGGGATTTAAATGCAATGTCATTAAAGTCCCTGCTGGTGTAATGGTCAGGCGTCCCAATACTTTTGTCCATGCATGTATGTGACTTGGCATCATTTTCCGTCTAACAGCACGGATAAATTATTAAAGAGGACAGGCATGCGTGAAGGTGGTGTTGAAACTCTGACACACCTGATAAAAGGCTCTTGTTAAACTCCGTATTCAGCTGGTTTGCTAAACTCCTGCAGGGGTGTGGTGCACCTCAAACGCTATTGGCTGCTGTGTAAATCAGTCGATCCCTTTAACATGACGTCGCTCTGTTTTTCCGTTTCAAAAGCAAATACAGCAACCTGCATAACAATCACAACTCTGACTAATTCATGGGAGCTTTAGATAAATCGGTCCCTTGTTTGTTTGCTCAGTCAGTCACACAACTTTCCGTCCAACCGAGGGATTGTGCCCGACCTCAGGCTTTGCCCAGACGGAGGTTTGATCTGCGAGTTCGAACCTGGACCCTGCTCAAGGAGTTTGACAAGCCTAGCATGCAAATGCAAACACACACACACACACACACACACACACACACACACACGTCTGTCAAACCAGCTCACTTCTTTCACCAGAGTCAGCCCCATGACACACTCGGGCTGCTGAAGCGAATCGCTGCTAAATTGAAATGCCACGGAACATGAGTGGCACAAACTCACACCGTCCTGCACTGCAGCTGTACAAGGAAACAGTTTACACACACACACACACACACACACCCCAAATATTAGTTTAGCCTAAGAAACACAAACAAAATATAATACAAGACTGCAAGCACTGGGAAAACCCTTCACGTAATGAAATTCTGACATTTTGTCAGACTGAAAACTACTTACCTGAACTGAAATATTTTTCTCTAGTTCATGCATCTCAAGTAAAAAATAAATTTAAACATTTTAAATTCAGGTCACTCCTGAAAGTGTAAAAAAAAAAAAAAAAAAAAAAGAAGCCTCATAATCTCATTAGGTTTACACACACACACACACACACCATATATCATCATATCCGGTAATGAACAGTAGCATCATGGCCTCTATGAACGTTATTTATGTGCTGAAATGCAGGAGTTTATTAAAAGGTATGTTCCATTCAAGCTACATTTTTCACATTCAGATACCTGGTTTAAATCGATCGCCTGGCAAAGTCGCTAATAAACACAGCACTAACAAACTAGCTATTCGTTAGATCCCTCATCTCGCTGAGCGGAGGAACGGATGTGTACTCGGGTCTCTACCAGGAGCTGGTCCTACACACTGCTAGCTTTCCTGAGGCTTTCAAAAAACATCTCAAGACAACGGATATTTGATCCTGAGAGGGTACAGCTCCATGTTCCTGGTGGTTAGGAATGCTTACTGCACATCTTCATCATCATCATCATCATCATCACAATGCCGATTTTCCTCACAAGGCTATCGGCAGAAAATGAGTCAAAGCTCAAATACAGATGCTTTCTTGAATTATCCGTAAACTCGGCAACAATGACGTGACTGCGAAGTGTATTCGATGCCACTGTTTACAATTATGCAACTCATGCTTCAGCTTAAAAATGTTTTTTTTTTTTGTGATTCCATCCTGATACTCACCTGTTCTCCATTCCACCCTTAATTAATTAGTCTATTTATATCCTCCTGTATCTGTGTATCCTTAAATCTGATCATCCTATCCTATCCTATCATTAATTTGGTGTTTCTCCGTTATCCACCATTTCTTATAGTCATAGTTAGCACTGATAGCAGCAGGACTACAACACCCATCATCCATCACACGTCTCGCAACACACGTTTATGCACAATGAACAGCAGTATTTAAGTCTTGTTTGTATAGCACTCGTTGTCTAGTATCGCCGTTGTTCATGCTTCTATCTGTGCCATGTTTATCCTGAGTCCATGACTGTCTAGTGCGTGTTTTTGTTGCCCAACCCTAGCCCTTGTTCTTGTGTTTCACGGTTAATAACAGACAGCACACCTGCTCCATCTCCAACCCATCCGTGACCCTCCTTTACCTCCTGGTTTAGACGCTCGTCTGTTTTCTCACTTTTTTATGTTGGTTTAACCCCACACTGAGCATCCTAACCTCTAATTAACACAGCTAGACTGCAGTAAAGCTTCTTCCCACACATCATCACACTCCCGAACATGCAAATACACAAAAATCCCAATCTTTAGTAGTTAACTTTTTCATTTGGATCATATTTCCGTCATATTTATATTAACTGAATCTATCGCACTGCCTCTAATCCACCTGCTGTACGGTCTTCCACTGTGTGTATTTGCAAGGTTTACAGGTGTTTACATCTTCGTGAGGACCAGATTTCCTCGCAAGGCTAGGAACATGTGACAGTTTTAACCTTGTGTGGACATCTGGCTAGTCCTTATAAGGAAAGCTACCTTTTGACAAAAGTTGCAATATTTTTTTTTTTTTATTTAAAAAGTTAGAATTGTTAAGCATGTCCTCATTAGTGTATAATAACCTGTAACTATGAATCATTGTGTTTTCATAAGCTTAGAACGAGCCCTTTATATCCACATAGCTCCACCTCTACGGAGCCGCCATGTTGCGCCGCTACAGTAGCCCAGAACGGACAAACCTCTAGAGAGCGCCTTTCACATTACATTTATTTATTTATTTTATTTTATTTTTTTAAAACCAGGCGTCAGTGTGAATCCAGAAAGAGGCACCGAAACAACGATAAAGAAGAAGAAAGAAGAGGAATCGGTGTTTGCAGGAGCTGGATAACAAGTTTGAGAAGCCAAGTTTTGAATAATGGAGGATCACACTTATTATTTAGCACAGAAAAAGCAAAAGCGTGTGAATGTAAGTACACTACAGGCACCGTACGGCCACCGTACGCTCTAATACACGTTTAGGGAAGGGAGGAGTAAGAGACGGGCAGTCAAAGTGGCTTGAAACAGAAAAAGTGAAAAAGTTCACTGCGACTCCTGACACTGAATATTGTTTTAATTATGATCCAAAGCGGTTCTTATGACAGGCGACCGATCAGATAAACAACTGTGGGTGTCTCCAATTTCAACTCGCCACAGAATATATCAAGCAGAGACAGAAATCCCACCACCTCTCCCACACGTGCACACACTTACACACACTCGCGCAACACAAACAGAATTTTACTCCATTGCCAGATGTGTCTCTGGAGAGCTTCACCCACATGTTAACACGATCACGCTCAGTAAATGTGTTTATCCAGGAGAAACCCTCTACTGTGCTATCTGGCAGCGCCGAGTGAACCAGCAGGCAGCCCTTTACCAACTTATTAACTTCTTATTAACTCTCTCTCACACACACACACACACACACACGTACGATAAAGCCAAGCTCAGCCCCGTGCTGCTTGTTGTCTCTTAGTAATGATCACACCGAGCATGCCAATACCATATTCTTAGTGTACAACAGTGTATCATGTGGAGAGGAAACCTCGTCCTGTTGGTGAGCCTGTGAGCGCTTATTAGAGAAACGCAGCATAACAATAAAGCTGCAGGACATTGGCAAATATAGCACACTGCCACTGTACTGCAACACTCTGAAATTACATTTCACCTTCTAATACAGCTACTGAAATAAACTGCTGAACCTGAGAGAACACCGTTAAAGACCTGCACTCGTCTGCGCTTTGGGTCACGGCAACGGCTCCGTTTAGCAAAACACTAATTATGTGGAAATCAGAATGAGCAAATACACAATAAAACATTTACATTACGTGAAGGAAATCGTGTGGGAAGGGAAGGGAAAAGTAAGAACAAGGGAAGTAAAGTAAATAACTCGAAAGGAAAGAAAAGGGCAGGAACGGACATGAAAGGGAAATACCTGGACTGGAGAGAATAGGAAAGGAGAGGAAAAGACTTAAAAAGGATGGGAAAGGAAATAACCGGAAGTGAAAGTCAGGAAAGGAAAGGAAAGATAATTAAAGGAAAGGCATAAACCAAAGACATGTTTTGGGGTTATAGAAGACACTTTATTCCGATATTAAATGAGGAATAATAATAATAATAATGTAGTGCTCATCTTGGTAGCTCCTGGTGAGAACGTGCCCAGGTTACAATCCTGCATTAGACAGAATGGGTTTGCTTAATGATGGGTAACAAATCAAGATGGCGAATAGCGCAGGACACGATTTAATGGCAATATGGAGATAAAAAAAATCAATCAGTATAAAATGACAACTTCAAAACGACCAGGTTAACCACCAAACCTCCGCCTACTCCTCTTTCACAGAAAACCACCTCACGAGCTAATAGGCTTAATTTGTCTATTCGCAAACAAAAAATTAGCACACCCTTCGTAGTCATTAAAAAAAAAAAAGCAGACGCCGATGTTTTTCTACACATACAGGGTAATTAAAGCGAGGCCTCGACCCGGGTGAGGGTTCATTAGTGGGTACTGATGAGGGCACCGGGTGGAGGGTGGTGATGTGCACATGCTACGCATCGGTCTCTAATGACCTCTGGGGACACGGTGCTATTTGCAGATGTTCAGTCAATTAGATGAGCATCATCCCCCTCTCTCTTACACCACTCCCTCCCTCTTTCCTCCACACCTTTATCATTTGTTTTTCCCTCCACTCTAATGGAGCTTGTTTTCCAATCTGTCGGGCCTGAGGGGACGGTGGAATAAACCACATTACACCAATGATAAACACAGAAACAGGCAAGCTAATGTGGAGACAAAGACACCATTGCACCTGGTCCAGCTGGAGCAGCTATTTCAGTGCACATATGTCCTGCTCATTCGGAGGTGCGAAATCTGATGCAGTCCGCCAAGTGACGGGAATACTGATCGGATTTTTAAAATTATTATTCAGAACGCACTACAATCCAAAATTATAGGAGTAAAAAGTGTGCGTTTGTGAAACGACATGCAAGGAAAATTGTAAGGAATGTAAGGAATAAAACTGCACGGCTACTAAGCGGATAAAAATCATTCGCATTCGGTTCCATCTAAAGATTCCAATACTTTCTTAAATCATTCCAGGAGCCAAAGCTAACTCCAACGCCAATATAAATATTCCAGAGTTTTTCTTCGCTCTGCTTTTTTTAAGAAAGTAAAACTAAAACTCGTCGTCGAGCCTCAAAGAGATGACGGGCAGCGGGAGGTTAAAGGAACAGAAAGAATAAGCATGAGAGGAGCAAACATGACTTCCTGTGCCGTTTGTCTGACCCCGTGGCCTCGGTTCGACAGCTCTGCTGTTCTACAGCTCCTCCTGTGCGAGACACGGCCCGAGGAGCTCCGCGTCACCAGGCAAGCCTTTAGGACTGACAGTTATGTCAGCTTGACACGCTCACATCCGCATGACCTGTATTGATTAACCTCTTGTTACTAACGCCTTCTCGGTGTGTGTTTGTTCTTAAGCTTCTGCTGTGTATTTGCTAGCAGCTGTAAAACCGGCGAGATATGAAGAGCTGGAACAATACTAGAGCTCACTATCAGACAATCAGCTAATTACAAACTGCTGCAATTAACATATCGTGTGATTTAAAGCTGGCTTTTCTGCTACTGGAAAACAAAATGAGCAGATATTTCCTTTCGGGGATTGTCTGTGCGCGAGAGCGTACATGTTGACGTTCCACTAAATGTCTCGTCGAAATGTCTGAACATGCACTCATCTCATTAAGCATATTTCCACTGGAAACATTTCCAAGTGCCCCTCACTGCGGAACTAAAAGGCCAGGGGGTGGAGTCTGATCTGATCTAGCTCCTCCTACATAGTGGGACTCGATCTAAAAGGCCAGGGGGTGGAGTCTGATCTGATCTAGCTCCTCCTACTTAGTGGGACTCGATCTAAAAGGCCAGGGGGTGGAGTCTGATCTGATCTAGCTCCTCCTACTTGAGCAGAGTCGAGCAAAAAGGCTAGGCGGTGGAGTCAAACCAAAAGTTCTCTTTCTTCTCCATCAATTAGTTCAAAACAGCCCTCACACTCCACACCATTTCATACAATATTGTAAACATGCAGTGAGGTGCATTATGGGTAGTGATGTAGCGGTGCATACAGTTCTCAACCAGTGAACACCGTAACTGACCTGTTGATACGTAAATAAGACCAAAAGATAGACGGAACAAGACAAAAAAACAAAAAAGGACGGGTCAACAGACAGGACAGTAATACAAGAAAACATGGGACAAAATGACAGACAGGACAAGACAGACAGTACAAACAGAAAGGCATGCAAGACAGACAGGACAAAACATGTAGACAGTATAAGACCGACATGACAAGGCAAAAATACAGACAAGACAGGACAACAGACAGACGTGACAAAAAGCCAACCAGACAGAAAGGACGAGATGAGAGACAAAAAAGAAGCACAGACAAGACGACAGACAGATGAAGAGAGGCAGGCAAACAGACAAATGAGATAACACACAGTATGGGACAACAGACAGAGCAAGACAACACGGATTTACAGACACAAACAGAAATGCAAGACACAAAGCCACAGACAGAAACCCATGTAGACACAAAGGAAGAACAGATGACAGCAAGTTCCACAGCAGCTTACTACATCTGCCAAGCAGACAGACAGTGACGCAGGAACAGAGACGGAACAGGCAGACAGACAAACAGGCACACGGACAGCGTTTCTCCACTGTTTTACTGCCACATTTTTATTCAACAGAACCATCAGGGCACAATTTCTGCATCATGTAATAATTTCTATGAAAATCCGTATTCCATAGATCACAAAATTAAAATGAAAAGACATCGTCTCATCCACGCAGCGCAGGTCAGAGAGCGAAACAGAAACCCACAGTACACCGAGCACGGCGCATCGCGGGCTCCTGTCTCCTGCACCACGGCTCTGAGCGCTCAGACAGGATGACGGCTGCTTTCCAGTCCTCTTTCCCACCAAATTCAATCTCCATAAAAAAGGAGACTTTTCTCTTTCGGCTGCCGCACAATCAATACCTTCTCCTACTCGCTGGCTAAAAACGCCATTTCCATCTACGTGGAGCTCCGAGACGGGCCACGCCACAGATCACTCTCCCTCACGTGCTGGAGCGGATTAAAAACCGGAGCCTGCCGTCAGCCCGGGTTATTGACTGCGAGTGAAAATGTGATCATTTTGTATTAACTCGCCCTGCAGCACTCTGTTCTGTCTCTCGGACCCGGGGAAATTAATGCACTCGTATTGTGATTAAGAGAAATACGAGTCGCTGCTCGTTGACGCTGCTGTAGACAAAGACGTGTGCGACACTCTCAGCCAGGTAATGGCTTTCAGAGCACAGCGCTATTCCTGGAATTAGATTAAAGCCATTATTTAACAGGTCCTTTATTTTATATTTATATATACACACTTTCTTTAAAAGGGGAAATGTGAACGGAAGGAAATACAATGGCACAATGGGTCAAGGGGTGGGATATTTTATCCAGCAAGTGAACAGTCCGTTCTCCTAGTTGGAATGTCTGAAGCAGGATAAATGGGAAAGCATAAAGATTAGGAAGTGACTTTAACAAGGGCCAGAGTGTGATGGCTAGATGACTGGGTCAGAGCATCTCCAAAACAACAGGTCTTGTGAGGCGTTCCCGATATGCAGTGGTTCGTACCTACCAAAAGTGTTCCAAGGAAGGATAACCGGTGAACCGCTGACAGGGTCGTGGGCACCCAAGGCTCAGTGATGCGCACGGGGAGTGAAGGCTGACCCGTCAGGTCCGATCCCACAGTGTAGCACAAAACGCTGACTTTGATTGACAGGTGTCAGAAACTGGCCCAGTCTAACGAGTCACGTTTTCTTTTGCATCATGTGGACGTCCAGGTGCGTGCGAGACCCTTACCTGGGGAACAGATCACACCAGGATGGGAAGAAAGCAAGCCGGTGGATGCAGTGTGACGCTCTGGGCAATGTCTTGCTGGGAAACTTGAGTCCTGGTATTCATGTGGATGTTACTTTGACCCACATCACCGACCTCAACACTGTTGCAGATCAACTACACCCCTTCACAGCAACGGTGTTCCCTGATGCCAGTGACCCGTTTCAGCTGGATAATGCGGCCTGCCACAATCTGAAATTCATTCTGGAACGGTTTGAGCAACATGACAAAGAGTTCAAGGTGTGGACTTGGCTCCAAATTCCCCAGATCTCAATCCGATTAGTATGGTATGATGTGCATGACCTACTTGACACAATGAACACAATTGTTTTTTTTTTTTAATATTGTTTTCCTTTTAAATAAGTACATTTTCTAAAATATATTTGAACATTCAATCTTAATGAAAAGACGATTTTAATTCTTAAGGGATCAAATAAAATTGCAGTAAGTTGTTTTGCTGAGGGTGGAAAAAAAATAAAAAATAATAATACTAAATGTACATTAGAGAAATGAAGGTACTAAAAATGATAACTGCGCAATGGCACCTTGAATCAAAATCAACTAAAATTGTGAAACGTTTCAAATGATGTGCACACACACACTAATCATGCAAATGACAGGAGCTCAAAGGCAGACTGCGTGTGTGTGTGCACGCGTGTGCGCACGCGTGTGTGTGCGTTGCTGTAAGAGGCAAGATAAAGGAGTTAACAGCAGGATTCAGGTGGAGCCTCCACTGGCCATCACACAGGACTGTCAGTGCCATAATTATAGCCTACAGCCAGAGCACACACACCACCCAAAGCCACTCACCCCCTCTACCCACACACCCCGTTACCCACAATGCTCCTCTCCTCCACCACTGTAATAATGCATGCAGCCCCGTAGGAAAACAACCTGTGGCGCTTTATTACGGCGCGGACACATTTTCTCATCCTGATCCAGTTTCAATAAATCTACAGCAAGCGCTCTCCTCTTCCAAAGAAACGACAGAAAAATCTCTTTTAGGCAATAAGGCACTTTTTTTATGAGGTGGGGTGAAGAGAGCGGCCAAAAAGGTGACACCAGGGGCAGTGGGGAATAGCGCGATCATCCTGCGCAGAGGCCGAGATGTGCACAGCTCATAAAAGGAAGGAGTGAATAAATAACTCCGATGAATAATAAATGGACAGCGGGTCAATATTTGTAATAATAGTTTCATAAAAGATGCATTTGCGAAAAATGTAGTCCATTTCCTGCGGTGATCGAGGCACATCTCGGGAGACGGACTTTAAAATTCAGTGGGCCGAGTTACACGCGATCCTGAAGTGTTATGATTACAGCTGTTTAGAGAGCGAATATTCAAGGTGCCATGCTGTGGGTGATATTACTTTATTAAGCAAAATACAGGATTAATAATATCATTGAGGGGAAACTGTGCGATACACAAAGCAATTAAACGGTTTTGGTTTGTTTGGCTATGTACAGTAACTCCGCCCACTATTTTTCAGGATGTTAGTATGGAAAGGTGAGCAGAACTAAAAGAACAGGTGAATGTGCACATTACATGCACATTAATCAACTGAAGTGTTTCTTCCGACACTCCTGTACTATCTGCTTAACAATCATTGTGTCGGTTCAAATCTAAAAAGCATATCAAAATTAACCTCCATGTGCATCAATACATGCATGGCTAAATTTTATATGAAAACCTGTAAAGAGAGAAATAGGGAGAGATAAACGTGGCAAATAGAAAGAGAAAGAATGGACAGCACAGAAAGAAAGAAAGAAAAAAAAAAGACAGAAGGCAGAGAGATACACTTCTAGAGAGACAGAAATGACAGATATTGACACAGAGAGAGAGAGAGAGAGAGAGGCAGGCAGACTTACAGAACAAGAGGCAGAGAAAGACAAATATTGAGAGAGATATAAAAGATAAATATAGACAATGACACTCAGACAGGACAGACAGACAGACAGACAAGGCAGATAGATATTCGCAGAGGGGGACAGAAAGAAAAGGAGAAAGAGGAAAAAAAAAAAAAGAGACGGACAATAAGAGAGAGACTTGCATACAAAGAAACATTGACCAAGAAAAAGACATATTTAAAACATGAACAGATATAAAAGATAAAGAAAGAGCGGCACTGAAGGACAGCCAGATATTGTCAAACACACAGAGAGAGAGAGAGAGAGAGAGAGATGTTAAACAAATTGTCCCTGGATGCACATGAGACTTATTTCCTCTTTTTCAATCTTATAATAGTGTAAATAGTGCGAGTAGTGAAATCTTGCTACTTACAGCTGCTATTTACATTGTTTAACAGCTTATAACTCCCGACTCTGTATAACTCCATGTTGTAAGCTTGTTTATCCTTTTCTTTAGGAAACAGAACCGTGTGTATGTTAAAGTCTTATCTGCGTGTATGTTAATGTGTGTTTGTGTATAGGGGCGAAAGCTCAGACAATAACCCTGTACATCAGCAGTAACCGGTAACTCCACCATCACACTGCTGCTGCTGGGACTGCTCGCAAATCCTCCTTTCCTCCCACGCAGTTCATGCAATGCCACCCAGACGTCTCCGCACACCACCGCTTTCAATTTCCCCTCATACTGCCGACAGGTGAGAGCCGCTCTCCGATCAGCAATCCATCAGTGGCAGGGAGTGAATTAAATAAAGCAGAGGCAGCGGGGAAAAGACCCGGGCCTGTCGACTGCCAGGTTTAAAGCGCACTCAGGGAATTCACTACACAACACCGGTAATATGCTGCAGTGGTGATTTGCAAAAAAAAATGCTGAATTGTAAACATTAATGCATGCATGAGCAGTTGATGGGGGAAAATAACTGGATGTCATTAAAAAAATAATAAAAAATAAAATTAAAGTGTGCCAACGCTACATCTCATGCCAAAGCCGCAAAGAATCTCTCTTCACTGTATACAGCTGAAATACCACAAAGTAAACCACTGATGAAAATATTTTTTTTTTATAGAAAACACTCCAACACACCATTGCAAATGAAGTTGTGGGAAAATAAATACATAAATACGGATTTTTCTTTTTTACGGGGAACATCTTCATACATGAGAATATTTTAATACATTATTTATTCTAAAAATGCCTTTAAGGTTTTCCACTAACTTAAAAAGTGAACTTTTAATGCACTTTTTATATCACAATGGATGAATTCGTATTCTATTTCTTATTTGATGATGATTTTCTTTTTGCATTTGGTCGTGATCAGCTTGGTTCCGAGCGACACGCGTCCATATGGCGGACACGGCGTGTTACTTTTTAATGCACATTTCCACTCCTATTTCACCACGCTAACTTATCCACATATTGAAAGTACACGGTGACCTTTTGCACATGTTCCTCCTGAACTTTCCCTATAAAGCTAAAATGCTAAAAAACAGATTTCAGGGATGAGAGCTTGTGACATTAAAAAAAAAAAAAAAAAAGTACTCTGGTATGTTTTATCTATAAAAAGGCCTCCTTACACGGAAATTTTAAATAAAACTTCGCATCACGCTGGTATTCAGAAGGCACATACATATGCCCTCCATTTGACAGAAGCAACTGACAATGACCTCCATTTCACAGACATTAATTGTACACTGACCTCCATTGGACACGAACCTCCCTTGACATAGATAACGGACAGAGACGTTCCTTTGACCCAGAGCACCGCTTGAGACAACCGACACAGGCCTTTATTTGTCATAGTTAATTGCCATAGACTTTTATTTGACAGACAATTGACCCAGTTCTCCATTTAACAAAGAATCGGCTTATTCTAAAGCTTATTCCAGCAGGCATCATTTATCATGAAGAATACATTTCTTTCATGTATAATACCAGCCTGAAGTTGATCGTTTTCCTATAAACAGCATGTCCTGAAGTGTTTATTCCTCTTGTATTACAATCTGCCAACGACGATTAGAATCATGCATTTCCTTAGAGCTAGTTTTAACGTCGTCAAACATCCGCAAAAATGTAGTTCCCGTTATCGCCTGGGTTGTAGCAGCCAATCTGTAGCGAAGACAAAACAGCAGCTTGCCATGTGACCGAGAAACCGGAACGTATTCTAGACCCCTCTGTTCTGAAGACTGAAACGGAAAACGCACTGGCTGTTGCGAAACGCTGACGCTGGAGACTTAAATAAACGTCTCCTTACAGAAAACGTCGCCGTAGCAACAATGAAGCTTTTTTTCTTTGTAAAAAAAACAAAAAAACAAAAAAAACGCCACATTTCCAAATCAGTCCATCATCTTCGACAGCCCTCGGCGACGTGGCTGTGCACGTCCCTGTGAATGAGCCGTTACCATAGAAACGATAACGTATTAGAACGAGCGCATTCATGTAACCGTGATTCGCAGCTGCACTACCGTCAGAGAAAATAATCAAGAGCTCGACACGGCTCCGGTATGTAAATAGTTCAGATTAACGTGTTTATAGCTGCTTTCAGAATCAAGATAAACATACAACAGAGCCAAATTATCTTCGGAAAGAAGCACGCTGCGATAAATCACAGCATGTGTATATTACTAAGAGGAAGCAGAGATACGTGCCCTGTTGTCAACACTTTTATCCTAATCTAAAAGCACATGTCTTTGTGACGATCACAGCTTTCACAGAACAGTTTCCTTCCACCTGGAAGTGTCACAACAACACATGATGCAACAGTAAAGCAACAGCGTCGCGTTTCCTCTCGTTCTCCAATGATAAAGCACCTCTGGTTCCACATTCATTTATTTACATGTCTTCGCACAGCCCTGTCACATTACTCACATATTTGTAATAACTATTTCATTGCTGTGCTGCTAATAAAGTCATTTGTTTTCTCAAAGCCTAATATCTCACGGTTAATTACATTGAAGTAAATGACAGCTGAAGGCTGAGATTTGGTAAACATCCCCGAAGGCCAATTAGGAATTAAGAATAAAACATGAGGGATGGAAAAGTGTTAAATCTGATGTCTGATTGCATGATGGTGTAAAAAAAAAAAAAAAATCATATTTACATGTTCGGTAGTCTAGGATAACGTCTCAAACAGCACGAGTCGTGTAATAAAGAATTTTAAAAATACAACAGCTGTTAAAATACCACCGGGAATAATCAGTGTCAGAAGAAATGCAAAGATCTGAAACTATTGATCTTACCAAAAAAAAAAAAAAAAAAGAAGAAAAAAAAAAAAAAAAAAAAAAAAAAAAGCACCCTCCTTAACAAGCTGTCTGGCTGTGCGGCATGGAAAGTCGTCCCTGAAAGAAACTCAACAAAACGCAACCCCTGAGCTACACCATGAGTCATTGGCATTATGACAGAAATTGAATGTTGTGGTTTGATGAGACTAATTTGATGAGATTATTATTAAATTTAATAGCCATAAACAGCATGAACAGCAACAAAACATGCTGGTACACACCCACAGTACGGTGGTGGGTTATTGATGCTTTTGTTTTGTGGTGGTTCAGGGGCTATTGTGAAAACTGACACTGTGATTTCTTCCAGGACATTTAGCCCAAATCCCAGTTGCCTCTGGCAGGAGGTTACGATGAGCCCAAACATGCTTCCAAGCAATGCAACTGAAAACGAATAGACTAACAAAGTTTTCCTCCTTACAGATATACAGTAGAAGGTATACACATGTTCTTTTTCTAAATACAAAACTTGCCAGAAAGGTTCACAGGGCACCAAGCTGAGACTTGATCCTACTGGAACTGGGATTCATGCGAGCGAGAAGGTTTTACTTCACAGTGGTCAGACGCAAAGTTCGAAAAACAAGTTAAGACCACCTTCATTAGCATGACTGCGCTGCGTGAACGTGGTTTAGTTTAAGCTACTAGTTTGTATATATTTTGGGAAATACAACAAGTTTGATTTGTTGAAATATGCTGTTGACAGAAAAATGCTACCTGTGTGAGCGTGGTTATCTCTAGTTGTGAACCAGCGTGATGTAGCTGGGTCTGAGGAACTGTGGTCAGATTCAGACTTAATGAAAAATAAGGCCACACCCTCGCAGGGTCGAAATCTGAACACGGATCGAGCTGTTAGGAGCACAAAAGGGAGTTCGAGAGTGTTTATAGTCATTCTAACCAGAAATAAGTGAACATCAGAACACACCAGCATTCAACAAAGGCCTTTACAGAGGTCACGGTCAGCAGTGTACAATGGGAAAATACAATAAATACTCAAGGCATTAAATACAACCCACAACAAAAACGTTTCCTGGGTGGTGTGTGGGGAGTAGGGCAGAATCCCCGCTAACACCATAGAAGTCTCCGAGTTATAAATAAATAAATGAATAAATAAATAAAAAGCGACAGTGCTGTAACTAATCAGTAATTAGTTCTAATTAATCTGACTAATCAGTTTTAATTTGCTCTGACCGATCCGTTCCATTTCCGTATGGATATTCCGTATATAATTGACCTGAACCAACCCCTTGCGGGTGGCCACGAAGGAAAGAAAAGGAGGGTCATATGTTGTTCAAAGCTCCCATGCAGGACCCGTGAATGAAGAAAAAGTTCAAGACGGGTTTTGAAGAGATCACAAACAGTGAACTTGTGGAGGTTTTGCTGCAATGAGAGCTGCGTGCTTTCAAAAAAATAAATAAATAAATTTTTATAAATAAACAAACAAATTGGATTCTGGGAAGGGAGGGCCGGCCACTTTAAACCCTGTTGTAAACCTGAAGTCTGACTTGAAGATTGCGTCCATGTGAATCACCCTGTATATAAAAATAGACTGAAATGTTCAGCATGGAGGAGTGTCTCCAACCTTGTCACACTGCACAAGGGTACGTGATGTCAGACGCCACCTCATATTGCATGAGGGCCAATAACAACGAAATAAAAGGTGCTCATCATCGGGTAATATAAAACTATACATTGTTTCTATATATTTAATCTATAAGGATATATCACTCAAAAGCATGTGATCCTTTTTTTGCTCAATTCTAGCATTCTGGAGTTACAGGGACGTATTAATATACACCTTAAAGCAATAGAACGTATGCCCGAGGTGGTGTGTGTGTGTGTGTGTGTGTGTGTGTGTGTGTATACGAGTACGAGTGTGCGTTCTTGTCTGATAAGTGAAAGCGTAGCCTCTAAAGAAAGGCTAATTAAACAATCATTATAAAACCCCGCCCCTGAGCCCTGCACTTCCTGTCGCATTGACACGGTCATGCCGATCATCTCATCCACAAAGCCTCACTCAATACTGCAGCCTCTCACAACTCCATCATCACATTTTATGTTCGAGATTTATTTGAATGTACTGTGTTTGCCCACAAATGTTAATGTTTTTTTACTTGTCACGGATATTGAGTTCCACCTCAGCTCTTACCCCTGATTTGTAGCAAATAAAACCCAAACGATGCCATATCCACTGCCTACGCTCAATACATAGGGTATTACAATGTACTAAATGACCTGCAGAATGGGCATTTTGTTGTATTTTAAATGCTGTCAGACACAGTTAGCATGCAATTCATGTGCTGGTTAAATTAGGACTAAAGTTCTGCCACCATTACTACCATGCTGTGTCCCATACTCAACAGTTTACCCTACACTCTTAGAATTAAAAAGATACCAAACTGTAGTCTACTTTTCCTTGGTTGCCGCTGCGGTTCCATCAAGGATGCATCTGTTCTAGTTTTAGTGTGCATCTTCACCTAAAATGGAACATTTAGTATACCTTAAAAAGGGTACATAAGACTTTAAGTACTACGGATGTACCTTTAAAGCCTTACTATAAAAGTGAAATAAAAAGGTGCGAGACATGTACATTTGGGACCATCCCAGCGACAAGAAAAGTACAGTTTGGTATCTTTATTTCTAAGAGTGAAGGGTAAACAATTGAGCATGAGCCACAGCGAGTTTATTACCTCATGTATGGGGTGAAAGACCAAAGCAAAGCCAAGGGTGTCAATATTTTTATCTTCACAAAATAAATCGAGATTTAAATATATTTAGGGAAACATTAAATTAGCTATATTGAGCTTCTTTCTGGGGCGGCACGGTGGTGCGGTGGTTAGCACTGTCGCCTCACAGCAAGAAGGTCCTGGGTTCGATCCCCGGGTCA
>JAQQZR010000003.1:2268040-2281605 GCA_030068235.1 Notoglanidium macrostoma
AAGATGCTGGGATTGGCTCCAGCTTCCCCGCCACCCAGACGGATAAAGCGCTATAGATAATGGATGGATGGATGGAGCTTCTTTCCGGTATTTAAAAAGAAAATCAGTTTGTATCAACACAAGTCCGCAGTCCAGAACCTCCAAAAACTTTTCCTACTTTCATCAGTAAAGCTACTCTACCAAGAGGCAAATAGTACCAACAACCAAACCTGGAGTTTTCCAAATTAATGCATGTTCGTAGAGCCATTACCAGTAGATCAGTTGGCTATTGTGAATATATATATACACAGGTGAGATACACTCTGAATGCTAATTTGGTCACCTGCAGAAACGTATGGCCGGATTTCTACAGGCTTACGTGATGCAGAGGCATTCGTCATCCAGGAAACTGTCACAGATGAGTACACGCTTGACATTCCTTCTCACGGCATTGCAAAACAACAGCTGTGTTTGGTTAGCCTGAAGGGAAAGCGGACGACACTTGAGTCACGTGTGTCCTGATTTGGACTGCGGATTGATGCTGGGATTGGTCGTATAAATGGCCACGCCCTAGCAGATGTGACACGTGGTGAAATCTAAAGGGCTGAAGGGAAATGTGAAAAAGAGAACGAGAGAGAGAGTTAAAGGACAGAGAGAGCGAGAGAGAGTGGGATGTAGAGGGAGGCACAAAAGCCATTCATTCGCCCTCGCCACTCAGGATGGATGTGTCCCATCATGCAGCTCAATCAGCCGACCAATGATTCATTTCCCAGACACTTGGGTAATTACAGGAGTCGACTCCTCACCAGCAGGATGAAACTGCTCGAGAGAGGGAGAGAGAGCGCGAGAGAGATGTAAAAGGACAGTGAGAAAGAGAACAGTGTTAGAAAAGACATGACACACGGATGACGAAGGAGGCAACAACAATGAAGCAACAGAGTGACTAATAAACTCTCCCAGTCCTCAAACAGATAATGGCTGGGTTTTTAATAAAAAAGTCAGATTGCCATGTTGTCGTCGTTACCACGATACATGGCCATTTCCTAATCTTATCTGCTTCACATGCTCTCGAAAAGATTGAAAAATGCAAAATAATTGAGAAGAGAATGAGGAAGAAATTGGCAGATGAGGGAGAGATGGAGAAACAAAGACAAAGAGAAAAAGCAGGAAATGCCAAAAGGAGGGTGGGCGAGAGTCGGGGCCGTGGAGAAGGCAGGGTGGGAGACTGTGGGAAGATTCAAAGCTATTTCAAGTGTAAAAGCGCCCCCTGTTGGTGCTCACATTTAATATGGTGGCCTGAAAAAATAAACTGCTTTCGAGGGGTGCAGATGGAGAAGGCTGGGTGTTCTGTAGCATGACCACTCACACCCCAACCTCAGCCCTTCCTTCAGATACATCATGGGGTCGTAATTGTTATGATGGTATTTCAACGGTGTCGTTTAAACTTAATGAACACACCGACTAGAGATGGTCATAGGCAAATAACGCCCCAGGGGTGCCAATATTTATAGCTAGGGCTAGTGCTATATATTTTTATAGCTAGCTAGCTAGCTAGCCAGACAGAATGCAGTTTTATGTACAGTGCAGGGAGGTAATATAGGAAAACAGTGTTGGTGTGAGCAGTTGCTTGCTTTTCCTGCAGGTTCTGACCAGAGGGAACACGCAGAGTTTCATCAGTCTCATCAGAAAGCAGAGGCACTGATGTGCTGTTGCAATCAGGACGGAGATATTGAGAGGCCATGACGGGACACCCAGGAATTCAGGTATGCAGGAATGCGACTTCAGTCCTGTGGATGTGAACAGAGGTGCAGAGCTTTAAGTTGCAGTTCATGATGTTTGTCCCTGAAATCTGAAAAACTCCACTTTTCTATGTACTTTTGGTCTTTCCATCTTTTTTTTCTGTATTTTCTTCTTTCCATGTCATTTTTTCCCTTCTTTCATTTTTACCTTCCACGTGTCCCCCTTTTTCCTTCTTTCATACGTTGTTTTTGTTCCTGTATTTCTTTTTATTTATTTATTTATTTATTACTTTTTATCAATATTTCCTTCTTACTGAATCTTTCCTGCCTTTTCTCTATTAAATTAAAAACATTCTTGCCTTCCCGTCTATTGCTCTGCATTTCCTTGTTTCAGGATTTCTTTCTTGTGTTTGTGTATTTCCTTTCTTCCACATTCCTTTCTTTTCACATTTTTTTTTTCTATTTCTCACCATGTTTCCATCTTCATTTCCTTCCATCTTTTTTTTTTTTTTGCATCGCTTCCTTCCTTCTTTCCAGATTTCCATCTTTCCTTTCTTTTCACATTCCCTCCTTTCCTTCCTTCTTTATTTCCTCCTGTTCTTCCTTTTTCCCCACATTCCTTTTTCCCCCCTCCTTCAGTTTCCATATTCTTCACTTTCCTTCCTTTTTCCCCGACTGCTTCCTTTCCATATTCCTTCCATAATTATTTCCTCCCTTCTTTCTGCATTTCCTTCCTTCCCCCCCGTTCTTCCCCGCTTTCTTCATTTCCTTTTATCCTTTCTTTCCACATTTCCATAATTCCTTCCTTTTTGCATTTCTTATTTTCTTACTTCTCCTTCAGTCTGTCCATCACAGGGACATTTCACATTAATCAGCATCAGTGCTCATGATGTGAATGTGTCAGGTCAAACCAAAAGGCTCATTTTATTGAAACTTTAATAACTTTCACAACCCTGCAGTTTATGATGTGCTTTTTTTTTCCCCATCGGTAGAATAACAGAGAGGATCATTAGTATTGATCATGATAACGGTGATAAATGCCTGTAGTTTATAGCTAGCGGCGCTGATCTGTACGTCATGGCAGTCATGTATGTACGAGCTGCAGGACCGTAATGAGCAGCCATTGATTTCAGTGTTGTTCGTCGCCGTTTCACGACAGTGAAATATTCAAGACGGGGGCTTGTTAAAGATCGAGCCAACAGTCTAATTCAGTTCGCTGGACTGTTTAGCCATTGATCGCGCCACTGTAGAGAAAACAAGACAGCCATTAAAGCGAACAAGGCTCTACCTTGGCCCTATGGAGAGCGCGGCATCTGCACGACGCTGCACTTTCATTTATATCATATTTCCTGGCTGCGGTACATGACAAGGTCAGCAGCACCATTTTTCCTACACGGCCCAGACGAGACCTGCATAAAACCCTTTATTCTGGGTAAAAACAAACAGTCTCCTCTTAAAAGAGACCAACAACACCCCATATGTGCAAGAAAGACATGAGAAAAGCAAAGAAAAGAAAAGCAAAACAGAATGAAAGACAGAAACAAAGGAAGATCTGCCAGCCAATCAGAAAGGAACCATTCAGAAAAGGAAGAAAGATGAATAAAAAAAAAAAATATATATATATATATATATATATATATATATATAAAATGGAGAGCAAACGAGCACAAAAGGCCATTCAGTCAGAAATGAGTATTTTTCTTATACAGTCCAGATGAGACCTGAACAGAAATGTTTATTCTGAACAAAAACCACCATCCTCTTGTGTCTAAAAGTATCTAACCCGGTCCTGTGCGTATTGCACATTATGTTTATGCTACACAGATCCATTAGTGCTGTATAGCTGTGTGTATCTATAGTGAACGCTGCTCAGAAGGGTGTGTCTCATTCCACTGAACACATTATAATATGATAAGATTTATTTCATTTCCATCATTCTTTCTTCCATCAAACTGGAAGTACATTGGTTGCGGATTAAACATCTTCCATCAGGCGTGGCTCCTGCTTGGTTGGAACGAAAGTCTGCAGCCACGTCGGCCCTTTATGAAGCTCGAGACCCCTGCTCTAGATGATGCTCTGGATTAGTGGTCACCAACCCTGTTCCCGGAGATCTACCTTTCTGCAGGTTTTATCCCCAACCAAAATCTAACACGCGTCTTAGCTGATCAAGAACTTCTTATTGTTGGATGGTCCGTTGGGCACGATTATAGCTGGCGCTAAAGTCTTCAGGTAGGTCGAGCGCCAGGAAAGCAACAGGGTTGGTGACTGCTGATCTAGAGGATACGATATACACAGGTGGAGAGAAACTCAGACACTCGCAAACTCGGTGTGAAACGTCGCACACTCTCCTTCGTTTCCCCCAATGCAAAGCCTGTGAATCAGTTTCTATGACAACAAACAACCGAGAGGCTGTTAAATTAATAGCTTGTGTTAGTCAAGTGATGTTTAGACAGTCACCAACAGTAGGGTGTCACTGCTTTCAAAAAGCAAAATGCTGCTTGCTTCTTTAAAATTGCAAGCTCACTACGGAGAAAGGCAAAAGTAAACAGTGACAGTTGCTCATTTTAAGACGACTGGAGAGAGAAAAAAAAAAAACAATGGAATTTATGTAGCTTAATTTATCGGACCTCGAAGAAACATATTTGTGTTCCACGGCTGTAGGTAATCCTACAGAAGACATTCTAGACGATGCTATACATGATGTTTCACTATAAATGAATACTATACTATAAATCATGCCGTAGAGAACACTACAGATGACGTTAAAGACGATCTAGATGTTATAGAAGATGCTGAAGATCACAGGTTTCCACCCTTGGTCCTGGCAAATCCTAATTTTTAGGATGAATTAATTTTTTCTTATACATGTAAATGTGTTTAGAGGAGAAACACATATAAAGGACAAAGTTTCAAAGTGCAAAAATCCGGTAAGTCATCAAACGTTTGAAACCAAACACGAAAGAGAAACATTACAGATATTTTTTTTGCATTATATTTACGTTTTGTGGCACGACGTAGAAAAAAGCCGAACTCGATCCAGTTTAAGTAAACAGCAGCAACTCGGCATCCGACTCCTTATCGGCTCCTCTGGCACCGTCGGACTCGCTCAATAAAGTGTCAGGAAGGCTAATACATCTGCTAACACACACACAAATACAAACATGGACACACGCGCACGTCTGCGAGAGATTAATTTACACATACACGCAGCACGACTCAGCAGTTACGGCCTTCAGAGCTGTAAAAGGAGCTGTATTTGCAGTTTCAATCCATTTAATTACTGCTTAAACTCTGCAACGTGACAACATTCATAAATTTAAAACAATCACTGCGATTTAGTGTAGCTTAGCATGGCATGCTTGGGAAAGGCCTGTGCTTGAAGCTCTAAGTGGGGTTCTTAACTCAGGGTAGTGGAATTGAACTAAAACACACATTTTTAATTTCGAGTACAATTTCTGTTTCTTTAAGCACAAGAACAAATTTTTGCAAAAATGCAATTCTTTGAAATTGATGTAATGCATGATTGTAATATAAAACTTGGCTAAATAACAATCATTGAATTAACTTTTTTTTTTATTGCACTAATTAACATTAAACAACTATCAAGTTCAGCTTTAACATATCACAAGTAAAAGATAAGCAAACACTCCATCATACCGTTATAGGAAAATAATCAACAGGGCGGATTGTGAAATGGATTATTTTCCTCGAACAGCACAACCTGATGCGTTTAACCCATCTTACATCCCAGCAAAAATGTTTTACTTAGGAAATAATCAGGGGTCATATTTAACCATAAATTTTTACGTAAAATTATGGAGTTTTGTAAATCGGTCATTCCCTCTCCAGTCCTTCTCTTTTTGATCTCCTTTTTAAGTACATAAGGCAAAATGTTCGAGAATTTGAGAAATGTGATCTCTCTTGTCCTCAAGAAGTCAAACAAAGTTACAGTTTAAACGGACTGTTACAAAGCACCGACACTGCAGACTCGTTCCATCAACATCAACAATTTCTTACAGTGAAAACTTCCCTTCATCACTGATTAGACACGCTTTCAAACCATTAATGAGCAGCATCAGTCATAGAAATCCAAGCACAGTATTATAAACCTGCCATTAGCAGCTAGCGCACACGGACAAATCAGATTCAAGAATTCAACAGCGCGGTGGTATAAAATGTTTGTATTATTCCTGATGAAAATGACAAGTCCGCAGGAATCGGTGTAAATGTTGAGAATTGCCCTTTAGTCGGTTTCACTGAGCAACTTCAATAAAGATGTTAATTTGTAGCATATCATTCATTCATTATGAGGTATTGGAGTTTTAAAGGGAAAAAATGAATAAGCCAAGTGCAACAATTTTAACAAAACAAACAGGCAGCATATACTACATCTCCCAGTCTGTGCACATCGTCATGCTGAAGGGAGACGCTGATCAGGAGGTTCTCTCATGCAGAGATCGGAGAAAACCCTCAGCCTCGGGGGCTGCAGCCGGAGCCCAAGGCCAACCAGCGCCGAGATTTATGAAGCCGGAGCGCACACAGACCAAGCAGATAAAAATGCAACCTGGAGGTCGGACACCATCATACAACCAGAGTGCAAGAACCAATCAGAACCCTGGATTCCCGAGAGGATAATCCTTCTTCAGGTGTTGTGACCTCACCAGTGGGCGTGGTATAAAGGAATTCTGGTAGAAACAACGTTTTAGTGTCTGTAATCTGACGGGGATATTTGAGGACAAAGGATGTTCATAAGTAGTCGAATTTAAGGTCGAGTCCAAAAGTTTGCATCCCCTCGGTTTATTGATTGGAGAACATGCACAAAAATGGCCATTGATCTTTAATGTTACTTTTGAGATCTCTTGATGCAACATACGTCTCAAATCCTGCGTCGACCATGTCGGATTCAGAAGGCAGCGGCTGAACGCACCTCATTAAGGGATCGAAAACAATCAGCAAATCTGTGCTGTGTGCAAGGTCATATTTAAGGCATGTAATGTTTAAAAACTAAATTAAATTCTCAAACATTTTGCTGTGAGCAATCGAGCTACGAGTCAGAAGGAAACCGAGCGAGTGGAAATCACACAATCAAAAACAATATATATATATATATATAAAAAGAAAAGAAAAACTATTACCCTTTCACAGAGCTGTATAATGGAAATAAAAAAGTGTTTAGAGTGACAAGCACCAGTGAATTATGATTTGGAAATGGAGGAGGAAAGACGGTGGAAAAAAAAAAAAAAAAAAAAAATTATATAGATAGATAGATAGATAGATAGATAGATAGATAGATAGTTGAAAAAAAAATTTTTTGAATAAAAAAATAAAAAAAATAAAAATAGCAATGAAACCCAAAGAAGCCATTAGGTGGAATAATTGTTTGCATTCATAACATTGAAAAATATAAATAGATTATTACACTGTTCCGCTAATAAGGGTGTGCAAACTTTTGCACTCCACTGTAGATCAATTCTGCTTGCTATTGAACCATTTCTCTCCAGCACATTTAGTTACAAGACTCCTTAGCGGTTAACTCGAGCCTTAATATTTTAAAAGAATACGTGCTCTTCGTTTCCACGTTTTATTTATTTTCTCTCGAGAGATATCATTAGAAGTTCAGAAAGAACAGCCTCAGGTTTAATATCCAGATCAAGATGCAGCTCTAACGAGGTCTTGCATAATAAAAAGAGAAAGAGACAAACAGTTCAGCGGGGTATGAGCTTTTCATTAGCGTGATAACCGCCGTGTCTGGTCATTTATTCCATCCCTAATACTCCACTTTGTAAAAGCTTTAATACGGTGATCCTGAGCGCTGCAGGAAACTCACTACAGCGTAATGAGTTGTACTTTACTCTCGCAGTTACACCACTTCTGAAGGTCATTACTCTGATTTACACACCGTCTCCATCCATATACGGGAATTAACACCGCTTCCAGATCATCACCACAGATTGATGGTTCAGGAATTGCCATCTACGGCACTTAGAAAAGAAAAACAAGTTTGGCTTTGAAGTGAAACAGGTTAGTCCTGGAGAATTATGCTGAACATTCGGGAAAAGTACAGTAAGGACAATGAGATTTAATATGGAATTTTAAAATGTAATAAGCACAGCAAAGTGCTGTTGAATTCTTGATGCCGATTGGTCAGAAGGTGTTTCCATCACAGCAGCTGTAAACTGCACGTTTAGATGAACATTTTTAGAGCAACAGCTTATGCAGGGACATGTACGGCTCCCAGATGGTGCAACAGGAACGCGTTCACCCCATCACCAAAAGTTTGAATCCTGATGATGCCACAGCCGTTCAGGATCTGGAGTAAAGGAGAGCTCTTTCTGGGGCATACTCTCTCTCTCCGGTCAGTCACAAAGACACAAGTCTGTGAGCTCATGTATGCGGAAGAGGGCGGACGGCACCTTTCCTTAAAGGTGTTACGCCTCACTGGTGCGCATCAGTTCGATTAGATGCATTTAGCTGGCTTCACATGTCTGAGGAAGCGTCACCCTCCAGGTCGATATGGCAAAGCTGACTCGTCCTTATGAACCATCGTGGCGGTGAAGTTTTCTGCCAGGAGACGTTTACTTAACATTGTTGGAAGGAGTCTCCAGTGTCAGTACTTTATATCAGTCAGAAGCAAACTCGGACATTTCCAACACAGAAAATTTAATGGGAAAGCCTTCAAGAGCAACGAGATCATGCTACTGTGCGTTCTCTGTGAAATGAGAAGCGTTGTTTAATCATTTTCGTCTTAACTTGAGGCATTCCAGAGAGAAAACATGAATGATAACAGGAACCAACTTAATATTCATAAACGTTACACAACATTAAACTTTAGCATAAACAGATGAAAAGTTTAACGTTCACAAATAAATTGTCGCCAGAGGCTAAATCTTGTGGCACAAGAGGAACAGAAAAGCCCAAAGATTTATCGTCATTCCTTACTTCGGTCATGGCCTCGTGCAACGTTTGACCAATCAGCATTCGGGATAGAAACAACTGCTGCTGTTCGACTGTACATGAGGAATCGCGGCCTGGCATGGAACGCGCCGTCTGTTGACGTTTCTCCCCTAGAAACATGCACGAAAAGTGGTATATAGCGCGATCCTGGTCCTTCATACAGGATGAGCTTTCATGGCACGATAAAGATAAAAAATAAAAATAAATATTGCCTGATAGGTGGTTTCCAACCTGCTAGGGTAAAAGCCAAAAGTCAACTAAGCTGCCGCTAAAATTATTAAATGATAACATTTGCTAACCAGCCAACAAACAAAAAAAATCAATGGGCATAATATGAATATTTTGATCTTATGGTGAAATACAGCACACAAAAGGAGTTTTCAGCTCTACGTTTTCACTTCATTGTATCTTGAATTCCAATCACAACAATATAATACTGTTTATTCAAAGCTTGTTTGTGCTCAGTTCGGTCTGAGCAGATCAGGAGCTCGACTGTGTCCCCGGGAATGATTGAGAGAGGATAAAAAAACGGCAGGATAGATGCTCGACACGGCTCGGGGACACGAGGGTGGATATGAACAGTCAGAGCAGCTGGCAGAAAGACATGATGTACAGCCCAGCATAATCAGCTCACACACACATTAATCTACAGCCGCTCGAGCACTTGAGGAGTGTGTGATGCATCGGAGACAAAGTTCCACTTCTGTGTCACCCTGGAAAATTCTCAGAGTCACCAAATACAAGCAGGTGTTTTTTTGTTGCAATGCTGTTGATCAGAGGACTGGTAAGTGGTTCTAGTAACCTAATGCTACATTGTGTACGAATACCAGCACATGAAATGACCGTTAACTATTAACACAAATCTTTTGTGTTGATTAAAGTAGACTGGTTCAGCCAAGTATGGCCTTATACAGCGCTATACATTGTATGGAAGGAGTCTCCAGTTCCAGTGCTTTGTACCAGTCAGAGGTCGTTTTCTCTTTAACATGACTCGTGAGATCAGGAGCTAACTTGTTTCACGGATGCTCTAAAGCACTAATGCAACTATAAGTCGATAAAAAGTATGTTGAACTGGTAATCAGTAGTTAATTGCTGTGGAAGAAAATCAACACAATTCAGGAAGTGCCATTATGGGAAAATAATCAACTTGGTAACCCAGAAATTTTATACTTCTAAGACTAAGTTCAGTTTTATTTCTTACATATTTTGACACCTTGAGTAAATGAATATTAAATCAAATTTAGATATCCATCCTTAAGAATATTTACGTTCAGATAGACATGACGGCTTATCCAGAAGACACGGGGCTTAAAAAAAATTAAAAATCGTGAAACGCGCCATGACAGCCGAGGACTTGCTGCTAGTAAAAGGAACACGCATCTCGGCCAATCACATCACTCGACTCCCCGGTCTCGGGGGAACCAAAAGTGTCACAGACGGAGACAAAGGTTAAAGGTCAGCACTGAGCTTTTCTTCTGTAATTGTAACATTTCCCTGAGGGTGAGCCATATCAGTGGCAACATGTTCCATCATACTGCTGTGTGTTTATCCGGGAGAGGGAACGTGAGCGCCAATCAAAGCAGCTCCATTAGATTTAACCAACACGTTCTGGGTCAAGAGGGACGTTTTTTTGCGATTTCATATTTCTAAATGGATATCGGGGTACATTTCACTCCGATTGGAGCACGGTAACACGACGAAAGAGGAAAATTGGACAGCCACAAGAGTTCCATGTACTCTCGAGACTTGTAATGAACAATTACGAAAATTCTTTTTTCCCCACGTTACAATAAGCCGATATGAAATGGGTCCCATTAAAAGGATGAGGTACACATTAACCATTAACTCCCGTTTTTTTTTTTTCCTCTCAAGGTCATAAAGCAGAGCCACTCCACAAACCAGACTTTTGCTTTTACTGAGCAGAACAACTATTTTTTTCATTTATATGGAAATAAAGATCAGCATTATCGCTGACGGAGAGACCCCTGTGCATAACGAGTTGGGGAAGAGTTAATGGGGCTTGAAGAGGGATGCTGAAGTACGCTGGGTCGTATCTCCCACAATCCTCGGCACATAATGTTTCATGAGCCTTGCTACTGCCAAGCAGAGCTGCACAGCTGTATTAGCATCACACGGCTCAATAAACCCAAGGCCTTACAAAACCTTAAAGTGGATAGACATCTTATAAAACAGGAGGCTAAACAGTTTGAGACGCGGTTAGAGGAAAAAACCGATTCTGGCTTCAAATTAGCAGCAGATCAGCTCTTACATGATTTCATTCATGTTCCTTACACTTTAAACATTCTGATTATTATTTAGTTCCACTTATTCGCCTTTAGTTATTATGGCTTTGGAAAATGTGGGGTTCCGTCCTTGATGACCCGAGAGCTCTTCATGATCTGGAGGAGTCTTTTCTCTTTTAGCATGTTCTCGCTTATCTACAGCACTTCATTCTCTGCACGTATTGTAATGCTTTCATGTTTCTTCTTATTGCATTCTCATTGTACTTATTTTAAGGATGGATGGATAGATGGATGTGATGTCCTACTGCTCTTCAGCTGTGCACCGATTTCGATGATCGTGTTTAGGAGGTTCAATTTGGACAAGCTCTTTCAAGGCCAGAACTGGATCAACAGCATCATCCACACTGGTCACGGATGTGTATTGACTGGTCTGGGATTAAATGTCTGCCTTTAGGAGCCCGTTCATACCTTTTCTGCCTCTCCTCTACTTACATCTGCACAACGCTCTTTAGCATCGCTTTCCCAGGTGTCGTCATTCATGGCTGTGTTCATGTGTCGTTTGTAGGGCAATTTCTGACCAGCTTGCTTCCTCTTACCTTCACATAGCTCAACATAAAAGATTGCTTTTGGCAGGCGTTCTTCTGACGTGGCCAGCCCAACACAGCCGAGAGGCTGTAATGATGGATTCCATGCTGACTCCTCCACATCTGGTATCTTCTCTTGCTACTTGATGTGCAATATTTGCTGCAGATGTTGAAGCTGTGTCCTAGTCAGCTCCGTCTCCAATACGGTGTCATTGCTTCAGTTGAGTAAAGCAGAGACGGTAGGACAGCACTGCTGTAGATTTTAATCTTGGTTGTTATTTTAATGTACTGATGAGACCACAGTCGCGTCTGAAGATCACTGAAGGCTTTTTTGATCGTCGTCAACTGCCAGGTCTGATGAGTAGGTGTTGGTCACGGCAGTCCCAGCGCAAGTGAAAGACCAGCACATCAGGTGACTGTGCCATGTTGGGATTACATCGATGAGGCTGGTATGAAATCCGTATTCGAGACATTTATTGGCCAACAGTTTCTGAGCAACTAGCTCAAGTCATCTACATACTGGAGATCTCCAACATACATTTCTCTCATTTTAGTAGAAGACTTGAGTCTTGAGAGCTCGAAACAGTTTCCCGTCTGAGCATGTCCTAATGGATACACCTGCAACCTGAGTGAAGAGTGTATTAGCAAGAACACATGCATGTTCCACATTATGCTCGACGCTGAAAGCCTGACTAATATCTCCTCCTATTGCTAGTTTGCCAGACATGTCCTTGTGGAACAGCTTGATCATGTTGACTAATCCATCTGCGCAACTGTACGATGAAAAAGAAGAAGAAAAATATACAATGCTGTAACTGACGTACTTTTCATTCTGACCCTTCGGCATATTCTGAGGGAAAAGGGATGGAGGCAGGGCTACAAACTGGATAATAATAAAATTTAATTTCCGACTGTCCTCTCTCTCAGGAAAACAAATCCTCCCTCCCGAACAGTTTTTCAGCTCCACTCCCAGCCTCGTGAAAAGCAGGACACTGGTGCCCTTTAGTGTTTATTCAGAGTCCTGCACCTGCTCATGTGATGATCTGGTGAACAGTTGTGCTTAGAGTGAAGCTCAGAGCAGGGATCAAAGTCACATGATCAAGGGACAGAAATGCACGATTCGAGCTGCAGCCAATGTTGTTACCGCCAATTAATCTGCTCACTTTTTATTCTCAGAAATCAGACGCTCCGACTTCCTTTTACTTGTTTTTTGTTTTTTGAGACAAAGCGGATTTTTTTGTTTGTTTGTTTAGTTTTTTTTTTACATATTTGCATTTAAACAAGATGCATATAAACAAGAAATAAAGAAAGACTATACTTCAGCATAATTTCATGCATTTCATTTTTAGCCAAATTAAATCAATTTTACACTGTTTAACTGTAAATTGTTACAACAATTCTAAGGATTGTTTTCAGGGATGGAACAAAAATCTAATCTTATGCAGTCTGATTCTCTCATGAACGATTGCGCATTCATTTACAAAATCGAAAATTTACATTTTTCGCATTTAAGTGAAAAAGTCAACAGTGCCACATTTCTGATTAATAATAAAGATTACACAGTAAGCCCAGTGATTTCTATGACTGATAACACTGCACAACAAAGTTTTTACTTCTTGAACACTGTTGGGTGTTTCTTATAGATTGTTGGGATCGGATCATGAATATCACGTAAGGCATGGAATCAGGCCAGGCTGGAAGCTGTTCTGCTACACAATGGCAACGTTTATCCTTCAGTACCTGTTGGCCCTGCAGCACACATGAAAGAAACGTATGAGAATATAGATCTGTTGCTGAAGCACATCCAGTATACCAGGTACAACTGGAATATCTGCGGAGATCTTAAAGTCGTTGCTCTATTACTAGGACTGCAGCTCGGCTATACAAAGCACTGTTTCACCTGTGAATGGGACGGCCGTGCCAAAGAGTCGCACTATTCTCCACAGAACTGGCCACTCTGTATAAAGTTAGTTCCAGGACAGAAAAATCTGGCACATGAATCACTTGTCGACCCAGCAAAGATATTTTTGCCTCCTCTTCACATAAAACTGGGACTCATGAAGAAT
>JAQQZR010000003.1:2281705-2296934 GCA_030068235.1 Notoglanidium macrostoma
TCTCAGAGTTCCTACGTGATGCAGTAAAACCAAAACTATATTTGTGCACCCCAGTAGGTACCCGTCACAATCAGCAACAACTTTTCAGGAAGCAAGACTTTAAAAATAAAAAAAATTGTTGTGCAGTGTGATGTATGACAAATGAAATGGGGCTGGATGATGTGATGATACATGATCGATTCTGTGATGTATGAATTAACCCATCATGAAGCATTTTTGTGCATCAAGCATCATTTATTTTATAACTCATAGTACAAGGTAACTTTTTTTTGTAATTGTTGGATGAAAAGCATGCATCTATCTACCCATCTTAAATTATTTAATGACTATACTATTTATAACCAAGTATAATAAGTACTTGCTAGTTGCTGATGGAACTAAAAACCCACCCTTATGGATCAATGACGAAAATAATTTGATAAATCATGGAACATTTTGGGTTGTTTTGTAAGCAGACCACCACTAGAGGGCCCGAGTGCACTGCCTCTGGTTAAGGAGTCGTCATACTACTGCACATTTGTCACACCCTTTAATAATCATGGTCACACTTTGCCTTTTTCCACACTTTTCCCATTTCCTTTCTTTTACTATACAGGATATGTACAGTTTGTTTATCACGTGACAGTTGCTGTTCATCACCAGCTGATTTTCTCATAAGCTCATTTATCCCCCACTGAGAACATGAGCTCAAAAAAATAAAAAGTGGCAGGTAGAGAGATTTAAATAGACCTCGTGTCCCTCACAGGCAGGACGCAGGATGAAAGTTTAATACCGAAGCAGCTGAGAGCAGACGAGATGTTCCGAGTAATAGAATCAGTCTGGCTTCTAAAGCATCAGTGTCCTCTGGGCCAAGTGGAACCGTCTCTCCTGCACTCACAGCTCATACGCGATTATAAAGATGAAAAGACATCGGAGAAGCACAAAATACTGTATGTACAGAGTAATCTGGTACAAATCTGCCTGAATCTTACCGTCCTGCTTCCCTAATGCCTTTACAGCCAAGATATTACACAAGACTAGCGTTGCTGTACTATTGGGAGATATGCTGTAAAATGTCCGCCATCTTGGATCCTACTGCAAACCGGTGCGTGTTTATTATGCAAGTGCTGCTGGTGACACAATCGACTATTACTACTTTTCTGTTTAAATGATTTTAAGAAGCATTACGCCTACTATTTCCACATAGCAACGGAACAGAAATGAGCATAAACGAAGAAAAAGGTGCCAATCTACAAGCCCTGTACTGCTGTAGGCAAATTTATCTCTACTTCAGCAATTAAACAAGACTATAAAAATTAAAAATGAGTATTCTTTTTTTTTTTTTTTTTTTAACTACACATAAGAGGAACAGAATTAACTCTAATGACCAAGTAAAACTCGAACATTCATAGAATATTGTTTAAAAAATACCTTCAGATCATGTTAAAATGATCAATATTATAAATTATAATTTTAATTATATAATATGCATTTTAATTATATATTTATGCTACAATTTAAACATTTTAAAACATGACAATAGTGAAAGCTAATCTGGCAGACCTGGTCTCGAGCTAAATTTAGGCATCAAAAATTGGGATAAACACACAAAAACCAAATCAACACTCCGACAACAAACCCACAAACTAACCTGCTAATTTTAAAGAAAAATCCTAACTGACCCTCTAATATCTAGTCAAGTCATAGACGCCGTCCAAGATGTCGTGTCTGGCTTAGCGCAAGTTATTTAGCATGTTAGGTCCATGGATATGAAAAATTATATCAAGCGGCGTTCGGTCACAATACACTTTGACAGTATTTGTGGCTTAAGGACGGTTTCAACAACTCTGTAGCCGATTGATTTCTTTCTCTTGCTCATAAATACATTATTTTAGTACGCTTTTTCAGTGGTGTTGCAACTTCAGCCGCACAAGAATGAGACACTGGATGACAAAACATTAACAAAATGTAAAGTCTTATTTTTTGTAAATATGAAAACTTCTTAAAAAAAAAAAAAAAAAAAAAAACCTGTTAACGGGTAGATATTAAATGGCTGGTCAGGTTGCTAAGAAACAGTGAAACTAAACATCCCATCACACGTTGTGCATTATAAAATCATTTTTACCCACGGCCAAATATATTCCCATTCTCTTCCATTTCTGCAGCCTGTGTTTGTGCACTTGGCCGTTTCCATCAGTCAAGCCGCCTACATGGCTCATCACACCACCCGGCTGGTCGCGCTAACAAATGTCCAGAGAATCCGCTCATTATTGGGATAATGTCACACTAGATCTCTGAAGCAAAACAAAATGAAAGCTAGAATGATGTCGGGATCAGTGGGGTCATTTAGAACAGGTTGAGGTTTGTCAGCTGCTCCACTCCAGGTCAATGCAGAGATCAATAATAAATTCTAATTACACACATTTCTCTGGTCTGAATTATCCATTAGCGTCAATAAAAGGGCCATGGTGACTAATTGTTTTTCTGCTCTCATTCCTTCTGCTGAATCACTTACGCCACTGTACTACCAGAGTCACAATTCTGGTCTCACTTGTCCCAGTCGTTACTGCAGTAACAGCTCATACCTTACCAGTCAGTTCTAACCCATCACACGACAGCTACCAACCAGGGATGATGAAAGCTAACGCATACTTCCTACACATGAAGCCACAAGACCTCACCTACGGATGGAAACTGCTATCCGTCCCCTTCTGCATGCACAAGCCCAATAATCGGCTAGTTTCATAGTGATTGGGTGGTGTGATAATACCTGCTCTTATGGGCTCCTGGATGGGTGAGGGGGGCACACGATCTTCTATCAGTCATTGATTGCTTTCCTATAACGATGGGTCAAAAAGTGGTCATCTTATAAGTTTGTTGCAAGTGGCATGGATCTAATAAACTTGGGTACGACATCAACTTTGATATACGTAGACTGTACAGTCATAGCACCTACAGATTCATAGGCTACAACGCAATTCACACAAGAATAAAACGTGTGCCTTCCGTCTGCACCACTATAGTGGTAAACAATGAAGCCAAGTAAAAGCTTTTGCGTTTGGCGCCAGTGTCAGTGCATCATTTCATGTGTTCGTTAGTAGATGTATGGAGATGGTCAGCCTAAATTTTGACACTGTTGGGCTGTTCAAAGACCAGGATTTGTGAACGGCCATCTTTGAACCTCTCGGACGTCACATTTCTTTCATCTTTCAGCCCAAAATCGCACAGTTTACACCTGCCATAAGATATATTTGGGTGAACACAACATGTGGATTAAATGGAACAACCTATTTTAAAGTGGTTCTTTGTTACAATGCTTGGGAAACCCAGTGGAGCAAAACCTAAAGGCAGGATTTCACACAGCAGTAAAGCATTCCTATGTGAAATCCATCATATCGGTGCACGAGTCACCATCTGCCGGTGTTCTGTTCTCGCTCTGCTACAGCCCGGATCTGGCTTGCCCTGGACTCTGCAGGTAGCCTCCTCCACTCTCACAGATGGCCAATTATCAGAAATCAAAAAACTAATTTCCCCGTCAACTATGATTTACTTAATGTGACTCATTGCTCAGGGAAAAGATCACCATGTTGTGATGATCAACCATTTTGCTTACTACTTCTCCATCGCTCTTGTTGTGAGAAAGAGATGTTTCAAGATGAGATGTAGAAGCCAGTGGAATCCATCAGTGCAAAAAACATACACTGATTAATGTCCATGTGCAGCATTAATAACCAGAGAGCACTACGCTTTACAAATTGAGCTGTAACGTGCGTCAGACGTGCGCCAGCTGTATTTAACTCCAGTTTGTTTTCGAGTGCTATTGCTCAGCGGTTTCTGGCTCTAATATCAATCACAGGTCCATTTATTTCTGCGAGAGACGAAGGGAGTCCGTTTAATGGATGTCTGTGAGCAATTTCAATGATGAATCCAAGAAATCTCCTACAGACAAATTAAGGAATGTTTTTGCAATAGATTTATTCTGCAGTAGCTACATTGACATTTAACAAAACACTTATACTGCACTTGATCTTGCCGCATACCGCTCTACGTTTTTACAAGAAGGAAATATCGAGTAAAGCCAAAACAAATCTGCATACACCGACACATTACGGTACTTGTTATCCGTTTAGTATTACATTTCATGTTGTGGAACATCTGCAATCTTGCAGTTAATAAAAAATTTTTTTTTTAAATGCAGCTCGTCATACTACCAAGAAGCGTCTTCATCCTGAAGCATTTCCCAAGTCAGAAAACACAACACTTTGTAACGATCAACAAGTAAAACTGTAACCAAAACTACTTAAGTACAAAAACTAAAATTTTTAAAATACTTATCATTAGCTTTACATTATATTGATTATCCACTACAGATGTCCATGTGAATGAGTTGTTACTATAGAAACACATACCATAAAACAAGCACATCAACAGAAACCTGTATACGGAGTTGCTGTTGTATCAGAAATGATGTCTTCATGGAGCGGCTTTGTGCACAGCTGCATTGTCATGCTGGAACACCTTTGGGCCTCTTGGTTCCAGTGAAGGTACATTGTAATGCTACAGGATACAAAGACATTCTATACAATGGAGTGTTTCCATGTTTTCCAACACCACGTGAGAACCACATATGGGTGTGATGCTTAGGTGTCCACATAATTTTGGCCAGAAAGTGAATAATTCTACCTTAACACAGTCTGCTTGCTCAAATTCACAATTTATGTTTCATTTAATGATTCACACCATCACAATTTCACATAGAGATTGAGTTAAAATTGACCTGTTTGTCATTTATAGATGATCAATTCCTGTTATGAACATCTGATGCTCTATGTAGGCAATACTCCGCACTAAAGCCAGGTTTCATGTCGGTTCCATGCGAATAGCTACTTCACCTTGACTGCATGTCATCTTCCAGATGGAGGAGGCGAAAGAAAACGCGAGGGAAATACAGGGGCTGGTGAGCAGATGGGACGAATAGACACCACATCCAGCCATGTCAAAGCAGATTAGCTGTTTTTAGAACACTGGGCACTTAACAGGTCACACATACAGAAGGCTAAAGATGATAAACTACTGAGCTTAAACGTATAACTGTATTGCAGGGACTTTGTATGCGTTCTGTTAAAACTATTAAAAGATACTTTGACTGGACACGGACTCAGCTCTGAAACTAATCCTAACCCAGAATGATCAGGATCCTGGTTAAAGACTCAATTTTGATAAATGAGACAATGTTGATTCATTTGCTATAACAGCAGCGTCACCTCAAAGCACAGGTGTGTAGCATTTCTGTACCAACACAGTTAAGTGTACAGCAAATACTCCATATAATCAAAGCCTAATAGCCTTTTTATTTGTTAAATAACAGCACATTGGTATGGGAAAATGGTTTGCTCAACAATTGAGTGGTGTAATGAGCTATTCCAATGTGGATTATTTTACTTGGACAGCAGGTCTTGAAGTGTTTTATTCATCTCATACCAAAGCAATGTGCCACCTTTTTTTTTTTTTTTTTTTTTTAATAAAGAATGCCACGTTATACTTTTCTCTGGTCAACTTTGTGGAAAGTTCGAAAACAAGTTTATTCTGTCCATCAGTTACATACCGCCACCTCCTTTTTTCATTAACACACAGCCTGTCATCGTTATTGAATATAAAGTATTAACACTGGAGATTCCTTACGGAAAACCACATTACCAATAAATACATTTGTTGTTCAAGTGTCTGCCATGGAAGTAGTTACTATAGAAACAATAATTACAAACAGCACATTAACGTTAACTTGTGATTTGCAGCTGAACTACTGTCAGAGTTGCCGTTATAGAAAATTAATCAACACCTTGCGACCAGCACGCATACCTCAGAGAGCCAGAACAAGAGATGAAAATGAGAGCGAGAGAGTCTTAATCAAGGCCCTGTAGAGAGAAGGCATCTGGCAGGACAGCTGTTTGCAGTGTGGCAGTAATTCCTGATCATGCCGAGTTCAGATAAATCAGAGGTGAGGCAGCTTTACAGGATCTGCGTGGGCTTGGTGGACTCGGTGCAGGTTGTACAGACAGCCTCCAGGTATAAAAGACGACCCACTGAAGCGTGTACATCATGAAAATTAACACTTTCATACCTGCTCAACATGGAGGTGTTGTAAAAAAATTTTTAAAAATTAAACTGATTAAAAATGAACCGACATTTCCTCTGAAAAGGATTTTAGAAGCCTCCAGAGGTTACAGATGTTTCCTCCAGGGTCCCTTTCCAATTTAGACTTCAAAGGGAAATTAATTGGCATAGAAAGTGTTCAGTTAGCCATTTAATTTCAGCGCATCATATGAAAACTGTGTATAATATCTGGCAAAGACAAATACAGCACAAGGTCACTCATTTAAGCTTCGTTATTAGTTCAGTGCTCGTCGTGGCATATTGCAAAGATGAATTTTGTCTTTTTAGTGATAAAGATGAATTGGACACAATCTGACCAAGGACATGAGCGAACAAGGTAAAATGGGCCACTTTTATTTCAGGTGGTTTTTAAATGACGCTCCAGTCTCGGAATTTAGGGGAAAAGCTGCTACTCTACAGCTACTTGTTCTTGCCTGTGGATTCAGAGAAAACATTTACAGCAATCACAACATGATGAATGCTGTGGAAGATTTTATTAGGGAAAAAAAACATGTTGCATTACTGCTCTCGACACAAACATCCGAGTTCGTGTGGAACAAACCTGATAGAAACTCTCTCATCCAATGTAATAGTTTTGGTATAGAGGAGATGTGCAGATATTTTATTACAAACCTCACCCTTAATGATTAATACATCCAAATAGAGTAAATGCTGAACTGGAGAATATCAAAGTTACACAAATTCTGATCTAACTGTTCAGATTTTAGTATTCCAATCTAATATACAGTCCGCTCCAAAAATATTGGAATGAGAATTTTCACAATTTTGTCCATGGGCTCCAGACTCTAGGCAGTGACTGATCTGCATCCAAGTATTACAAATGATGCATTTATTTATCATCATGTTAGTTCGTGCAGTTACTTTTGAGCCTGTGAAAATGGAGGTACCGTGTTAAAAATGGAAGCAATTCCCAAATGGTTAATGCAATATTTGTGTTAGAGCCCTTGTAATAATGCACATAAGTCAATACACATCAGTCCCATCTTCATGGCTTCTTTTCTTATCCATTGTGATGTACAGAGGCAAAATTATGAAAATTGTGTCTGGGACTGTACAGTTGATATAAGAATTTAAAATGGTAGGTTTTTGTGAAGTAAAAGTTAATTAAATTTTTCCATAAAATGTTTGCGTGTTTTTCACTTAATTTTTATACATTGAAACTTCACATTGACGGTAGAAACACCTCTGATGATTTATCCTAGTTCTTTTTTTTTTAATTTCACAAAAACCTGCCATTTTAACAGGGGAGTGTAAACTTTTTATATCCCCTGCAATCTAATATGGAAAAAATAAATAAATAAATAATAAAAAGGCACTTCATCATCACATACGATTTAGAAAAATCAGGTTGAATTTATCTGGAGTGTGTATTGTACCATGCACAATGCATTTCATAAATATTCACCCCTCCTGAACTTTTCCAGACAGGCAACCAGGAGGCCAACTGTAATGCTCTACATGATGCTGCTGCCACCATGTTTCACAGTGGGGATGGTACTCCCATGGTGAAGAACATTCTTGTGTTGCCTCACATCCTTGCCTCACTGGGTCTCGAAACTTGCTTACTTGTGACATTTTTAACCTGCTCAACGAACTCACCCTCACAAAGGGAAATGACAACTGTTTTCAAGTTGTCAGAGAAGGTTGCTGCATTCAAAGCCAAACTGGAATTATGGAGACGGAGAGCGAACGCAGGGATTTTCGACATGTTTCACACAGTAGCAGGGATTATAGAAGAGACCGAGGTCGGACATTCATTCTCCCAGTTGGTGCGTGACCACCCGTCACAGCTTTCAAAAGAGTTTGAGCATTACTTCCCGATCACAAAAGACCCCAGGACGGGAAGGGAATGTATCCGCAACCCATTTGTGAACAAGCCAGGCCAATCAACCCTATCCCTACTTGAAGAGGAACAACTGGTTGAGATTGCAAATGATGGTGGCCTTCAATCCATGTTTGAGACAACTTCAAACCTGCTTGCATTCTGGATAAAAGTCAAAGCAGAATATCCTGACAACGCAACAAAAGCACTGAAAGCCGTTCTTCAGTTTCCAACCCCATATTTTTGTGAGGTGGGGTTTTCTGTGGTGACAGTCACCAAAATAAAACTACAGAGTAGACTGGACATACAGAACACAATTCAGGGTCACCGTCTCCCATTACCCCCATATGGGACCATCTAGTTGCAGGGAAACAAGCCCAGGGCTCCCACTGACCCTGCATTATTGTGAGCTCATATTATAGTGTAGAATTACTGCAATTGCCTAATATAAAGTGTAATTGTTGCATTCAGATTACAAACTATGAACTGACAAAGGCTTTTGTTATTGGAACCCTCACGTCAAGAAAAAGTTTCATGCATGAAACTGGTCCCTAGTACAAAAAAGATTGGGGACTGGTGCTCTAGGTTGCTTCTCCAATTAATCCCCTCTTAATCCATTCACTAATTCTGGTGGACGTCCTCCTCTAGGCAGAGTCACAGCTATGACATTGTTTCAATGATTTGATGACGGATCAAATGTTGTTCAATGTTTAGGATAGTGTTGATGACCAAACCCTGATTGAAACTTTTCCAGCATTTGTCCCTGATTTTTTTTGACCGCTTCCAAGACTTCATGATGCTGGGTGTTTGGCATGTCCTCTAACAAACCTTTTCCCCCAGGAACATTTTTATTGAGATCACATGGCACTAACTTCATTCAGCCAATTCTTATAGCGACTTGGGGATTGAATATTTTAATTACAACTTACAAACTGTGGAAGAGGGCATGAGGAGTGAAGCCATTGCAATCAATACTCACTAAAAATTATTATTAGTAGTAGTAGTATTAAGAATACTATTCAAAATAATCTTGATTATATTTGAAGAACCCTTGAAAGACCATGTCCTACAGCCCAGCCCTGGTCACTGTGAGTAGTAGACGGACACAATATACTCGCTATCCAATTTTCTGCCACTGAACGAGCACTTAGTTCAGCCTTGTAAGAGGAAGATGTGCACCGAGTGAGTGCGAGTGTTATAACCTGTAGCCCAGACATGAAACCTGACCTGAAGCCACAGAGGAGCCAGTCAGGCAAAGAATGAAGACTGATGTTCAGTAATGCAGTTAGTGTGCAGCCACAAGGACAGAGGAATCCAGCTGGGGCTAAACAAGATTTAACAAGGAAAAAAAAAAAAAACTGCTCCAAAACAGACGACACTACATAGGAAGCTAAATTGATCTTTGACATCCTGAGAAGTCTCTCAAATAAAACTATAAACACAATAGAGTAGGATATCTAACTTGAGAATACAGTATATAGGTCTTACTGAACCCCAAAACATCAATCTGGCACTTTTCATAGTCACGCTACTGTCCTCGTGTAAGGCAAACTTTAGAAGTAGAACAGCTAAGGTTTTATGGCTTTATGGACTCGTCTCCCGTCACCCTTCGCTGGTGTTGAGCATCAATCTCTGCCTTTTGCAGTCAATGAGCCAAAATTGAGGCCAAAGCAGAGCATAATGTTAAATATGTTCACGATAGTAGAGAAAATGTACAAATTAAATAAGATCATGTTGTTTATCTGTTTTTGTGTGACAATCAAAGTGAAAAGGGTCATTCCCCTGACCACAGACTGGTGTGTGTATCCAACACTTTTCCAAGCGTTCACGGTTTTCCAATCGCACTTTCCGAAAAAACGATCAGTTTATCTTATGTTAGCTAGTCGGTTATTAGCAGTGAAGAACAAACATCTAAGAAGATCACTAAAAATTAAATATCTTTTAAAAGGTTTCCATATGTATATTCTAAACTTTAAATAGCTGGTTACCCTTAGCAGTGGCAAGCATTAACATTTAAAATCACTGATCATGTCAAGGTTATCTAATGTTAGCTAACAGGTTCATGCGAACAATGAAGACTATACATATTTAAGAATATCACACAGAATTCCTGTCAGGTTCTCTCAACTTAGCGGGTTGACTAGCATTAGTAGTAAAGACTATAAACACTTATGATGATGAATTTGAAATCCTTTTAATAAATAGGTTCACATTTAGTTAACTGGTGAGCAGCAAAGAATAATAGCAATTGAGAAGATCACTATAAACATACTGTCAGGGCAGCGCAAGCTAGTTAGCTGACTAGCTATGGCAGGACAGATTAGAAACATTTAAGAAAAGCACTTAAAGAAACATGTTAGAAATCCTGTCAAGTTAGCTTCAACGGTATAGCTTACAAACATTTGCAGGTTAGTTATGACCGTTAGCTGGTCAGCATTTGCAGTAAAGATTAGGAGCAATATTAACACTTCACTAATACAAATGGTACAAATCGTACCAAGTTAGCTCATGTTATTTAGCCACGTAGTTAGCATTACAAATAAATATTTAAGATAAGATATTACTGAGAAATCCTGTCAGCTTAGCTTGCTAGGAATTAGCAGTAAAGATTTATGTTAGCTAATTTTTTTTATTTATTTTATGTTAGCCAAGTGCTTATTTATTTATACAAGATTAAAGATTTAAGAGTTTTGGAACGGGGCTGGTTTTTATCATTAAGCTTGTTTTTTGGGACTACTTTTTATTTATTTAAACACAAACATGGCAACGAGCAACATGCTGGAGTTAAATCAGGAAGTTACGCCTGCACCAGGCATACCTTACATATTGGTTTAACTCAAATAAGTGTTCAGTTTTATAGCTGTTGACGGTCGATGCGAAGCCTCGCAATGTTGTAAATAATCTGGTTTATAACACGCCTTCGGTGAATTCTTGTAACAGTAAAGCAATAAACAGACTCCCGGCCGCCATCTTTAAAACACTATTCGTGAACGGTGGGTTCAAGAACATCTACTTCATGCGAATAACTACTGGTGAAAAATGCTCAAGATATTGAACGATAACGAAGATACAGCAGTATTTAAAGCATCCTAATGGGAGATTGGAGACCAAATAAGCCCAATGTCATACTTTTTTGTGTGGGTGTCTGGTTTGTCATTTCGTCCCATCTCCTTGATTCTTGTGTACATCTCCTTTTGGCATGCGTCACACTCGAACCTCATTAATCATGCCCGTTTTGCTTGAATGAAGACTGAAAGTCAAAGTGTTGCTCCATTTCTCTAATATTTCTAAGTACAGAATTAACCTTCAGTTCCCATCCACAAAGACTTGGCGATGAAAGCAAGTGTGGAACTTCTCAGATTGTTTTCTTCCTTGGTAGAATGAATGAATGGCTTTCTCTTCGTGTGTGTGTGTGTGTGTGTGTTATATGGTCCTACTATAAATAAGCCTGGCCACAGGGGAAGGAGGAGGGAGCAAGCTTGGGGGCTGACAGCAGAGGGCAATGTGGCCTTGTCTCTCCAGGAGACGCCAATTAAGAATGGACCCAAACTCAGAGCTCACGACTTTACTGCAGCTTGCTCACAGGTTGAGAAATGAGACATGGCGGTGCACATGCAGGGGTTCCTGAAAGTTTGCTCAAAATAAACACCAACCTTGCTGAAAAATGTTTTGCGATTCATCAAGGTTTTGACATTTAGACACCAATGTCTCTGTAGCATTAACGCCACGAACGATCGGTTAACACTGAAATCAGGAGTAAATGTGAATGGTTACAGAACACCACAGAGGTTGGTGCTTATTTAGGCCCACTTTAACTGGAACCCCCGCATATCCAAGTATCCAGTAATGTAGCAGCAGCGCAATGCAGATACAGGTTAAGAGCTTCACATCAACGATCAGAATGATCTGATTTTGACCATCTCCTGGTTGTATTTCAGAAGTGGCTGATCTCCTGAGATTTTGAAAGTTTTAGATTAGTTTCGGATTTTGATGCTATTTTTAGAGTTTACACAAAGTTGCGAAAAACAAGAACAACAAAAAACATCCTGTTCTGTGCGCTGCAACGTCTTGTTGATGAGAGGTCCGAAGAGAATGACCAGATTAGTTCGACCTGACAGGAAGACAAGATAACAGTAACTCAAATAACAACTCTTTATGGATAGAAAAGCATCTCAGAACAAACACCACGTCAGCCATGAACAGAACAGGAGTCTGCGGCTACAGTGAACACAGACGCACCCAAACTGGACATCTGAAGCTTGTTAAAGCATGGCCTGGACTTATTCTAATCAACTTCTCAGTTTCAGCGATGTCTGTTATTTGAGTTCCTGTCAGCTCAAAAAGCATATTATTCAGTCTCGATTATGTGGAAAAGCAGAAGAAGAAAAAAAAAAATGACAGACTAAGAGTTTAATCCAGCAGCTCTATATTTAAATGTATAATAACTAAAATGAAACGATTTTTGATCAGTTGGACATCTTATACACAAATTATAATGCTTAGCGTATGGCCGTGTAACAGTGTGTGCAAAAATAAAGTGGTTACTTTATTATACTTTGTAATGCATCAAGAAGTAAATAAAGCTTTTAAAATATTATAGTCAAGCTAATAAAGTATAGCCATGTTATTCGAAGATCTTATTCCATCATATGGATAGAATAAGAGGGGGGAAAAAACCAAACAGAAACGGAGATAGTTTAGTGGAGTATAAATCGAATATGAAGCACAAATACTAAGGACGAACATGACCACCAACGGTTGGACACAAATTAACCTCTAACTAACCAAAGGCTTTCTAGTTCATGTCTTCTAAAGAAAAGCTGAGATACAAATCCACCAGCAGTGCACATGGAACCAGGCGCACCACATGAAACACTCGATCACAGCAGAATCAGGCAGAATCCAGATTCCTCATGATTCCAGTGGCTCAGAAAGTCCTTAATTACCACACAGAGCCGTGTGGCGTTAAACACAGACACTTACCCTGACCTTGTGCATCCACTAGCCTGAAGAGGAGGAGCCACAGGAGAGGAAGAGCGAGGAGGTCAGGGGGTCCAGCTCGTACTGCAACACACCCCACTCTGTCAGAAAACACGGCCATGACAACATCGGATGCTGAAACAGACAAGAAATTACTCAGAGTCTAAAAGGACACAAAGTGAAAACATAGCATGATGCATTAAAAAAAAAAAAAAAAAAAAACTTGGTTTCATATACAAGTGTGATCACATCTGAAAAACATCCAAATTTATTTGTTTGCCATTTACACTTTATATGCATTTTTTGGTGTTGTTTGGTCACAACGAGATACATGGAAACACTTTAGAGCACACACACTTCCCAGACAACACAGCACAATTATAAAGTGAAACTTGCAAAAGAATCATGTGAATATAAATGAATCCTTTGTTCAAACATGCATTCCATGAAAAATTAAAACATAAAAAAAAAACAACACACTTGTTGAAAAAAAAAATAAATGGAAAATGTGGTAATCAAGAAAGAAAAACACTAACCTCTAAAAATATATAAAATAATTAGATTTTTTTTAATCATGAACATGAATAAATAATGTGGGGGGGAAATCATATAAACATGCACTTCCTATGAAATCAACATGCAGAATTAAGTTAGTAGCTTGTGTAATAAAAAATAAAACAAATATATTCACATGTACAAGTGAAGAAAAAACATGGGGGGGAAAAAAATCCAATGAAATTAATTCTGTGAACAAATCTTGACAGAAATAACCAAACATGCACTGCATGTGATAAAGTTGTTGTGGATAAAACAATCACATGAAAAAACAGAATGAGTTCATTAAGAGGGGGGAAAAAAAAAGGTGTAAAACAACTTGTGAAATGTTTTCATACACTGCTTTCTGATTTCATACAGCAACGAGTCAAATACCTGCTCAACGTTCCTTTAAACACACACACCTTCAGCTCAAGTCCTTTATTATTAATGCTTCATTATTTTTTGTCTCTGGCTCTGTAATCTATCCCTGTTTCTGTATGTGCAGTAATAACATAGCTGCAAAAAAAGAGAGAAGAAAGTAAAATGCACAGACTCACCCTGAACCACGCCCACCCCTGCATTAATAAGCTTTAGGGTGGGGTTAGTGCTCATCTTCTTCATGGCCGTGTGTGTATAAAACTGATCATCACATCAGTCTCGATAATTTCTCAGTATGTCAGGTTGGTGTAGATAAAAGTGTACAAATTTTGAAGGACAGTATTTATTTTTATTTTTTAAGCTCCTGTGAAGAGCCCCACCCTGTAGCCACGCCCACTTCCCTAAGTCTCATCCAATCGCACCACTCCTGCTGTCTAATTACACACACCTGTTATCCATGAACTCGTTATCCTCTGTACAGTTTACCTCTTTGCTGAGTCTTCACTGCATTTCTAAGCTTAAGTTTCTTCTCTCTGTCAGTTTTTATCTTGTCTCGTGTTTTTTGACCCTTTACTTTATTTGCCTATGTTTTTTTTTTTTTACTCTCCAATATTTCTTATTACACCACAGTGCTATTGAATTCTGTATTGTGATTGCTCAGAAAGTATTGCTTAATTTCCTATAAGAGCAGTTAATACATTTGGCGGACAGCCTTGCTCTAGGACTTAACAGTGGTAGTTTGGTCATGCTGGGATTTGAACTCATAACCTTCTAATCAGTGGCTTAAAGCTTTAACCACTGAGCCACTTATATGCGCCAGAGTGTAGTGCAGATCACAGGTTTGTTTATGTCCGTGCACTTATTCTAACACGTTATCGTTTCTATAGTAACTATTCATTCCCATGGACTTGGACAACAGACGCTCCAGATAAGACATCTGTAATGTTTACTTAACATATATTGAAGGAGTCTCCAATGTTGTGTTTTGTTGTGATGCATTTCTGAAAGGTTTCTGTAATATGACATGGTGTTTTTGCTTTTTTTTTCGTCTTTCTTTTGTCTTATTACTTTAAAGTGAAAGAAACAGAGGCTAGTGAAGGAACGAATGTTTGCAGCTGCTACAACGCAAGTGAGAACAGGACCAATTGATTTTATTAAACTGTATTTTTTTGTTATTATACAGACAACATTACACCTAACTATAAATGGATAAAAAGCACTGTGTTTTGTTCATTTATTAAATTACAAATTGATTTGGGATAAGAGGAATAAGGGTCAGGGTGGCACGGTGGTGCGGTGGTTAACACTGTCGCCTCACAGCAAGAAGGTCCTGGGTTCGATCCCCGGGTCACCCAGGGT
>JAQQZR010000003.1:2300863-2321996 GCA_030068235.1 Notoglanidium macrostoma
GGATTGGCTCCAGCTTCCCCGCCACCCAGACGGATAAAGCGCTATAGATAATGGATGGATGGATGGATGGATAACATGACAAACTTGAGAAAGAGAAAAAAGAGGATGATGAGGTGATGGCTGTTTATAGCTGCTGTAACGTGAGAACAGGAACTAACTTGTCTTGTGTGTGTTCCAGTGCTGTAAATCAAATGTAACTTTAAATGGATAAACAGTAACAGTGACCACCCTGTCATGACTACTTTCTATATCCTCCAAATGTTTTATTCCTTAATGGTTACCACAGGGAAGCTGTGTAACTAAAATAAATGGAGATGGTCATTAAATGCTTAAATATTGTAGGAAGATCTCTAGCTAACATTTTATCACTGGGTGCCATTATTTTCTTAACTTCCACTAAATGATTTACATTTTTTTTATAATGGTTGTAGGTCAATGAGTTATTAATTGTGAACATTTGAAAATGTACCGCAACATTACACCCTGAAATTGCAGACGTGAATTCAAGTAAATACGCTGATGTAACATAAAAAAAATGGGATTACGTGTGGAAAATCAACATAGTGTGAAATACTCCGCGTGACTTTTCTGTAATGGATATTACACTAATACACTGCTTTATTCATAATATTTATCTCCATTAGATTAAATATTTATCTCTATCCATCCATCCATTATCTATACCACTTATCCATTACGGGTCACTAGGAAAGCTGGAGCCAATCCCAGCTGACTTCAGGCAAGAGGCGGGGTACACACAGGCACGGTACGCTCTTTTCAGCTATTTCAGTTCCCCTCCATATTCCACCTACAGTTTAGAAGTTAGTGGTCAGTGACTTTGCTAAGAGACCAGTGCGGTGTTGGCCGCAGGCCCAGCAGTAACAGATTGGAGTGACACAGCCGTCTATAACCAGGCGTCTGAGTCACCCGCTTCACCTCCTCCTTCTGCCTGCTCGCCTCTAGATCAACATTCACTGCTCCGCTCAAACACGGCAACCTGTTTGAGATTAGGCATCCTGTCGGGCTCTGATTTAACAGCTGCGTAGATCGTTTCACTTTTTCACATCCTGCCATGCTGAAGTTCTGTCCAAGGTCCTGAATCTTCGATTGCTTTGACATTCACTTTGAGGTGCAGGATGTCACAGAAATGCTGTCTTTTGTTTTGAGAAAACAGTCAGGTCTTCTCTAATGAGAGCACTTAAACGAGGATGTGTGACAAAGCAGTTATGGGATCTATTTCCATAAATATCTATATATCTAAATATCTGTATACTTTGCAGTTACGTGTATGGGGCCCAACATTTCTTCAGTGGGTTAAGTAGTCAGATTTAGAAGCTATATATAGCTAATTATGTTTTTCATAGGAACTAAAATAAAAAAAAACAATAGATAGGCCACGACCACAAGTGACAACAGTATAAGTCAATACAGGCCCACAGGAAACAAACTACAAGCGACATGAGCTAGTGTGAACACTGGGTTAAACTCCCAGGAGGATAATTGGCCCTTTGTCAGCCATCCGTCTTTCTTGATCATCTACACGATCAAGCCCACGGCTGGTCAGGGTGAGTGCACTGTATATTTAAGCATAAGATTTTAACGAGTTATTTAACAGATATTGAAAAAGATCTGATTTGCCGTTAAATAATCAAAAAGTAAGATCGGTATCATCAATAAGTATAGTAAAGTAATTAAAAATAGCAAATAATGTTGATAATCACAACCTTATACAGAAATACAGGTAATGGGGCCTTATTAACTTCTAGAGAAAACTTTCCTGTGGTAGAAAACTTGAAGCGCCATTATGTAGGATTCAGCCACCTGAATTATCAGCCCCTCCCTTACCCCTCCTTCTCCAAGCGTGTATTAGAGCGTACGCTGGCCGTCCGGTGCCCGTAGTGTACCTTCAAGTACTTAATTCTACACGCCCTTGCTTTTTTTTTTTGTTCTAAATAATAAGTATTTTATTCAATTTTTTAAAAAATTGGGTTCTCAAACTTGTTATCCAGCACCGGAAAACACTGATTCCTCTTCTTTCTTCTTCCTTGTCTTCCTTTCTCTGTAGTCCTTCCAGTGCTTCCATCTGGATTCACGTTGCCACGTGTAAAACGCAAATGCGCTCTCTAGAGGTTTGTCCGTTCTGGGCTACCGTAGCGTCGCAACATGGCGGCTCCGTAGAGGCCCGCTCCCTATGTAGATATAAAGGGCTCATTCTAAGCTTACGAAAACACAACTTGTAGTCAATTATACACGAATGAGAATATACTTCTATTTCTGCTAATAGATCCCCTTAAATCCTACACAGCGGACCTTTTAGGTTACAGCTTTACCCCTGACTGTTACAAAGCACTGACACTGGAGAGTTCTTCCATAATTGTTGAAAAAATAACATTACAGAATAAATTTCAATAACGCAATGAAGCTACAAAAGGCTGACACAGGATAATAACCACTCAGAAAAGTGCCTCATGATGTTGAAATCTAACATCAGTGTCATAATTAACACATTGTGCTCTCTCATGCTTTCTGCATAAAACCAACACACACATTTTATCCAGTGGTGCAGCAGGTAGTGTTGCTGCCTCATGGCTCCAGAGTCCCTGAATTGATCCTAAACTGGGATTAATGTTTACGTGGGGTTTCTGTGCATGTTCTTGCATTGTCCATGTTGGTTTCCTCTGGTTCTCTGGTTTTCTCCTTCCTCATAAAAAAATATGCCAGTAGATGGATTGCCTATTCTTAATGACTCCTGGATGTGAATGAGTGTATGAATGTGTATGTATGAAGCCCTGCAATGGACTGGCACCCCATCCAGGGGTAAGCAGTGTTCCCAGGATCTGCTTCAGATCCACTGCGGCCATGACCAGGACAAAGTGGTTACTGGAACTGAGTGATAATTCACTAAATTGCAACATTTCATTCAGGACAATGTCAGATTTTTAATAACCATACACTAATTAAGTTTACTGTCGGCTTGTTGTGTAAATATAAATCATGCATGCATGAATTTATCACACTACTACAAATTTACAGTGTAAACAATATTCTATGCGTTTATATGAGACTCCAAGATAACAGCCAAGGTGGTTTATATGAAGGACATGAATTTGTTTGATTAAACCGAGACTAGTTTTTGCTTGTAAATTATAACTGAGTTGGAAAAAAAAATATTTTTATTGCATGTATAGTAATGTAAGACTCAAGTATCATAACCATAAGTTAAAGTCCTGCCTTAAGATGTACTGGTCCTGTAACCACCCACCAAAGCACACATGCACAAGCAAGCGCACACACACACACACACACACACACACACACACACAAATACATTCACCTTACCTGTATCTATGTCCTGTAGCACCACAGGCTGACGAATGTTCGTGCAGTATTTCCTGCTCACGAGAACACAAACTCTCCAAATAACCTGAGCACCGCTAGAATTTCTGACCACTCAAACATACTCTCACACAAACACACACACACTACCGGCAGCACAGCCCCGAGCTCAGCCCTTCTGCAACACCAGCAAGTGAGTGAGAGAGAGAGAGAGGGAGAGAGAGAGGGAGGAGGGAGAGGAAGAAAAATTGCTCTGATAATGCAGATTGTCATAAGAGTGCTGTATTCCTGGTAATCCAATACAAGTGAAGTAAAAGCCTCTGTGATTTCAACAGACTTAATGAGAGCGATCTGATTATGGGGTCCTTGCAATCGCATCGCTCCTGCCACATTCATTGTTCCTCATTTTCACTTCTGTGACCCTCTCACAAACAGACTCACATTGTAATGTCTTTAATGCTTAAATGTTGCCCCTTTTTTTTTGTTTCTCTAAAAGGCAAATGACTCAAATGAGAAAATACAGGAAGAACCTTATCGTCAATGCAGTACTGTCACAGCGACACATTAACCCAAGTCTTGCCAATAGCATTGCGTAAAATGTAGAGCAGAGGAGAATAATAGAACGTAACCGTAGTGCTCATGCCGTCTGGAGGTCTGCTTCATATAAGCACTTTGCACAAACAAAACCCATAATGTTTGAATCATTTAGAGTTCGATTGAAATGGCATGTGCAAATGTCAATGCTGAAAGGAGATAAGTAAAGAATAAATAGAATAAAATGCTTTGTGTTATGCCGTTTTGGGAAAATAATCAGAAATGGGCTGATGTGATGAAGACGAGTTACTGTTACCATCCTGAAGTGAATTATTTTCCAGTGATATCACATCCCAAAGTGTTCAATTCCTCTTGTATAAAAAAAAAAAAATTTGCCAATGATTACATTTGATACAATTCACTAATCTACAGCACATCATACATTATGTCTATTCGAGGAATGTTCAAGAAACGTGAATTTAATAGGACAAAAAAAAAAAGAAAAAGGTTTTATGTTACTTGAAAAGGCTTATGTTACTGAGAAATCTTGAAGATTTTCCTGTCTAGGAAATTCCTTTACTGTTACCAAGTTCTGACACTGGAGACTCCTTAGAGGATTTGCGAACAGAAAACTTTAGCATATCAATGATTACACTAATTCTTTATCCATTTATTTGGATTGTCCTTCGTGCAAGTCCGTGTTCAAATTGTGACCATATAAAAATACTATACAACAGTTAGTTCTGGTCCATTAATTTGACTGGACAAGCAGCGTTCCATGGGTGCTAATATTTTGCGATAACAGCATTGTGTGACATTTCACTCCACTCATCCATGTATTACTGTATTACTACGGTCGTGTTCAGCACCATCAGCAGGCAAGGCAAATGATATTTTTCAGGAATATAACTTTATAACCGAAAAGATGAAATGAAAGAAGGGATGGCAATTTTACTGGACCAGGAATGTACAAATCAATGTGTGCTAGCTAGCCAGCTAGACAACATGCTATAAAATGAGTGCGGCTTCCTCAAGATGTATTTCAACTCATGGAGCAAAAATAAATGAAATATTTGGTTATACTGTGTCCAAAATGTCACTTGCTCTATATTAATTTCTTGTGTATAAAAGCAATGGCACAGTATGGCACAGCTACAGCACTAGTGCTTATGACCAAATCACAGCCGTGCTGATATTCAATACAACACTCCCTCTCATGCAATATTGTGGAAATGTTATTAATAAAAGAATAAAGTGCATTATTTCTATTAACCTGTGATTTGAAGCTGCTTTACTGTCAGAACTGCCTTTATGGAAAATAAATCAACGCTTTCTAACCAATCAGAAGAAATCGTTTTGAAACTAACAACATTTACAGCATTTATCATCCAGAGCAATTTACGGAAATGTCGTGTAGTTTCTATCGCATAACACACCCTCAAGCTAGCACAAATAGATCCGTGTCTGAGAATACCATTAGGCTGAAATACTTCTAGAGAGGAGTTAGAGTGGGAGTTAGTACAGCTATTGATGCAGAGTGCAAGTTGAAGTTTCGATGTGTAGCTTCAGTGCTTAGTGAAGAGCTGGGTCTTCACAGCCAGGGGAAGTTCATTCCACCACCTGGAAAAAGTCAGGACAGAAAAAGTCATGATGTATGTCATCCTTGTACCCTGTAGGATGGTGGGTCGAGTCAAGCCAATGCTTGTGGCTAGATGTTTTGCAGAGTGTTGTTTGATAAGTGTCTTCAGTGGGGAACTGGCCTGCTTTTTGGTTTTTTTTGCGTCTGTGTCTGTGAAGCCAGTGATGAGGTGATGTGGGAGAACATAATAAAAAGGCACAGGTAACTACGGACTGAACGCTTGAATGGCCTTGGAAAAAGTCTTAACACTCCACAAGTTAAATCTGAAACTGTGATTAATCAACGACACATAATATATTCTTCCATTTCCAAATTAATTTGCGTTTCAACATAGCATTGGCATTGCGACTCACATAGCTCTTGCACATTTTCTAATCTTAGATTTGGAGTATAATGGAACGGAGAACTGTTATATAAGCCTAGAGAGGTAATTGATGTAATTTGAGTAACAGAAAAATGTCTCAGATGAGTATACACGACTCAGCGTGTCATCTTCCCCAGGATACAATTATAAATACTGTACATCCTTCACTTGAAGAGACAGGTGATACTGTAACTGAACACAATGTGAGCCAGAGTGTGTTTAATTCATTTTAAGCTTTCGCTCTTAATATTGAAGTCCCAGGTACCTGTAAATCATTAGCAATCCTTTTCTCTCATAAGTATTTACAGGCAGCCAGGACCCTGTACTAAATTTCTTAAGGATTTTGAAGATTTCTTTTTTTTGTCAGACCATAGTGATTAGTGCAGATAAAGCACCGAATGTCAGCGACTTTAATATTAAAACAGACAATAGGAATGATATTAAGATATTGATTCAATTGGTGTTAGTCAGCATGTCACATGACCCACTCAGAGCTACGATTCATATCCTAAACTTGGTTTTGTCTGTTGAAACTGGTGTCTGGATGACTGTCTTCTTTCATGCTTCTCTCATACTAGTCTGATGATAATCTGTTCAGCTTCTTTCTATAGAAAAACTCTAAAGGTAAAATATTCTAAAGGTGGGTTGATGGATAAATTCCCAGAACTATCCTTGGTATAGATAAACGTGGGGTTACAGATTTTCAAGTGAGAGGACTTTGTAACGTTTTCCTTAACATCTGGTCAGAGGAGGAATCCCAGTCATTGTGGAACCCCAGGCTCTGTGAAGGCATTTCAAGTAAAATGAATGAGCAGTCACTTCTCAATGCATTGTGCATCAGCTTCAAGTAGAAACACTAATGCATTTGAATGAGACATTAATTATATATATTATATTAACATGGTGTCCTCATGTATCAGTGAGAAATGCAGCTGAACAGCTGACTCTCATACACTGCAAACCACTTAATTTAACCTCCCACACTCTTACGCTGCCATTTCATTTAGGGGTAATGGAGAGCCTATTCAATTACCCTTCCCTGAGGTGCTATGTAAATCAAAACATAAAGTAATTACACATAGTTAAGATGACGGCAAGGCCACCGAGTCCATTCTTCAAAGATTTTAGTTATCACTAAAAAATATAAGTCATGGGCCACACAGAGGACCAAGAAGTAACTGTTTTTTTTCTGATATCATTAATAATAATTTGTCTTCAATTGAAGCAAATTTTAATTAATCAACATCTGCATTTATGGACGGAAATCATTGAATCATAGGCCACAGATGTGAAAAATCCATAAATAAGCGAAAATCAATAAATCCACCTGTTATAGCTTGATGCTGTGCAGCCTGTTTGGTTCAGTAACTATCCGGACATGATGGATAGTTAAACCATAATCAGCAGAAGCATATTATTGTGAACACATGTTTCTGGTATTATCAGCAGATTTATACAGTGAGCGAAACGTTCAGCCATCAGGTCCTGATGAATGGCCACTCATTAGAATTGCAAAGGCAGAGCAGTGCGGCAGCGCCATATTCCAGACGGACACCAACACGGCCGCGAAACTCCATCTGCGAAATGAATTTGCCACATTGTAGAGGACATAAAATGTACTTCTCAAAATGAGGCCGGTAACATGTGCCAAAGGGTCGTCATCAATGGTTTAACATCACAACTGATGTGTGGGAGAAACTGTGGCTTTCTGCTTGTCATTGTAGAACAATTAGTCTCGAATGCTGGCCTTAGACTGGCACTTAAAGTGAAATTAAAATGTAATAAGCACACTAGTGTAACAAGAGACTCCAAAGAAGCATTATGCTCCATGTGCAGTGATTAATTATTCAACATCCATACTCTTAGTCAGTAAAAAGTCCAATGGTCAATACCAGTAAACATTCACAAATATAAAAACCATCAGGAACAATCTGAAATTGTAACTCAAGGCAGGAAATGCATGGTCAAAACACAGACAAGGCAGAAACAGAACTTACTCACTGGATACAGTGCCAAGACAATGGATACATTTGTGATAACTAGTGGCTTAATGCTTCCATTAAGGCCACATTTGTCGAACAGATTTGAGAGTAGAGTTCAGACAAAGAGTCATCCCAAAGATTTGTATTAAATGTACAAAAAAGACAAAGTGGCCCCTAATTCCATCCATCCATTTATGCAGCTTATCCATTGCTGGTCCTGGGGTACACCCTGGATAGGTCACCCACATGGGATCATTCACACCTATGGGCAATTTAGAGTAGCCGGGTTGACCTAATCTACATGTCTTTGGATTGAGAGAAGAAACTAGAGTACCCAAAGAAACTCCATTACGGAATTGAACTTGGAACCTACTTGCTGTGCTGCCCCTGTACCCAAATTAAGGTTACAATTAAGGGGTGCTGTCCGCAGGCCACCTATAGAGCAGGCCACCATGTAACCTGTCAACATGCAGCCATCTGCTGGGGTCACTACAAGATAATGGATGGGAAACAGGTCCAATATTTGTCATGTGGCAGGCATTTAATGGCTAGTCTAACACAGACTAGACAGATGCAGTATGGCTTTGGGAACATAGAATGTTATTTTGCTGGCAAAGCAACAGCCTGAGATACTGTGATGGAAATGTATGATCTAAATATCATACAATCCTTCACAGTATGAACTTCTTGATTAAGACTGTTTTCTCTCCTACTCTGGTGTTCCACTGGAGATATGCCTCAGGTAGGTTTGGGAATACTCACCAGTCCCAGACAGAACGTCTTACAGTTGGAGTTTTTCCCAGTGGACAAGAAGGTTGCCTCTTTGATGTTTCAAATCTCAGGGAGAAAAAAGGAAATCACCGAATAATAGTTAAGATTATGTAGTCTTCTTGGAGAAGATGGGGCAGGCCCTCAAGAGGATATCTCCGACTGATTCCACTGTGTTATTTTAAAATTTTAACACTCATGTTGGGAATCACAAAGATACTTAGAGGGAATGACTGGGAGGAGCAGCTTCCTGGCTCTGAACCACTCCTCTTAAATATTATTATACTTCTAATATCAGCTAATATAAGCCAGAGATTCTCAGTAATAAACACTTTTTTTTGACCAAAAGGTTGCTCATGAGTGTACTTGGTACAAGATGCGGCGTTCAGGTGAGGGGATGAGTTGCTCCTGGTGAAAGAGGTTAAATACCTTGGGATCTTATTCATGAGTAATAGAAAAAGAGAGTGTGACATTGACAAATCAGGTCAGTGGCCTCACTGTTATAGTGGCTGTACCAGTCTGCGGTGGTGAAGCACATGCTCAGTTTTTGGATAAAGCTCTCTCATACCCATCAAGCTACAGTCGTACCCTCACCTATGGTTACCAAATGTAGGTTGTGACTGAAATAATGTCACATACAGTATACAGGTTTTGGAAATGAGGATCCTCCACAGGGTTGCTTGGCTATCCGGGAGAGCCTAGAAGCTTCTATATCAAGAAGAGCCAGATGAGGTGGATGCACCCAGGACGGCTCTCTATAGAGCTTTCCCTCTACTCATGTCATACTGGAGGGAGACACAAGGGCAGACCCAGGACCTGCCAGAGAGATTATATTCCTTACAGTTGGAATGGGAATGGCCATGGATTCCCAAGGAGGAGCTGGAATCTGTTGTCCGCAATGGAGAAATCTAGGCTAACCTTATCAGCCTGTTGCCACTGTGGCTCCACCAGGAGAAATGGAGCAACAACTCAAGTTAGTGAGTAAATCTATGACTTTTTGTTTCCAAAGTAATTATCCAAAATTTTTGCCCGGAAACTTCATCAATGCATAACGGAATAAATTCTTCAAGGGTCTGTATCACCAACTGTTTTATCTGTAACACCGACTGTTTTGCACTGCTAAACTGGGACTACATGGTTTTTTGCTCATCTTGTTCATCAACAGATTAAACAACACTTTCCAGTGATGTAGAGAAAACAGGGCACTACAGTATCTGATCCATGCCAGAAAGATTTAACATTGCCAATACGCAAATAGCCTGACTGACAGTTGGCATCAGTGTTTAAGTCTTGTCTTTCACACTTTGAGCGTGTGACTCATCTCATCTGCTACCAAGTTTGTGTCCTTTATTTGGTGTGATAAAATCTCTCAGGCTGAAGGGCCAAAAAGACAACATGGAGACTGCAGGCATCGCTTCAAATGAAATCAAGGTCACTGTTGTTTCCATTCAACTAAATTATTAGCAATTTTATGTAACTGAATCTTGCTATAGCTTGCTCATTCACCTTTTTCAGGACTAGATGGTGTTCTACTCTGTACCATCACAGATAAAGTGACAACATTATCATTTCTACATCTAGTAAAACAGTGGTATTCAAAGGTGGAACCAGACTGAACTTTAAACGTCCACTGTGTAGGATTTGAAGGGTATCTATTAGTAGATATGGAGTATATATTCCATAATATACTTGTACTATGGAATTTATAAGTACTGTATGTCCTCATTAGTGTATAATTAACTGTAACTACGAACTGTAGTCTTTTCATATGCTTAGAATGAGGCCTTTATATCTACATAGGGATCGGGTCCACCTCCACAGAGCCGCCGTGTTGGAAAGCGCCTTCCGTGTTTGTGTTTTTACAGGTGGAAGTGTGAGTCTGGAAAGAAGCACAGGAAGGACCTCAAAGAAGGAAAAAGGAAGACGAAGAAGTAGAAATCAGAGGATTCAGTGTTTGCTGGTGCTGGCTAACAAGTTTGAGAACCCAAATTATGAAAAATGGAAGATCATACTTAATATTTAGCACAGAAAATGCAAGAGTGTGAATATAAGTATTGGAAGTACACTACGGCCACCTGCATTCGGTTGGTTGAATCCTACATAGTGGACCTTAGTGGAATGTTATTTGATAAATTTAGTGTTATACCACTTTCAGAATATATTAAACTATAGAGTACCCAATTTTACTTTATTATAGAGACTTTTAAAATATAAAACAGGCATTTAACAACAAGTAGACCATGTACATAGGCTGTTTGGTTATAAAAAGAAAGTTTGGATAAATTTCTGGTATTGAAAAGCAAAAATCTGAAATCTTAATTTATTGGATTGCCCTTTTGTTGCCTTGCATATGCCACTTAGCACTGTTTCCATCTTTGGGGAATGAACCATTTATTATTCCTTTTCTCAACAGTGAGAGTAATTAGTGGCTGTCTGACTGCCAGTGAAAAGCCTCAAGGTCTCATTTCCAAATTTATAACAATCGAATGACTCATTGTACGAAAGTTTAATATTAGATGTCAACAAGAGAGAGTTTTCAAACACATGGAAAGATGTATTCTGTCAAGTCACTTTATTCTGAATTTATTACGGCATCAAACATTCAAAAAAGGCTCTTTTCTGAGGACTGTTTTTTTTTTCTTCTTCTTTTCTTTCCAGTGTGCTGAGACCTCATGCTTGAATGTTTTTTTCATGTCTACTCAATGCTACAGACGCAGCTCATATGTGGTTAATCCCACCAGCAGATCAGAAAGCACACATACTCACTTAAAAATTCAGGGCATGTGCAAATCTAAACCCTAATAACAAACATCACTGAAAAATCCCCCTATCCAGCTGCATGTTTACTGATAAGAAGATGTGTGCACAAGTGGGTTTGCAGTGTGCAAGGTGTATTAATCAGCTGTGTTTTAGCAATTCACTATAATTAGTTCTTTTTTTAGTAAATATGGCCTGGATATGTGAGACATATGTGGATAAAGCTGTTTGCTCGCAAGCAAACATGGGTATAGGAAAGAAAGGATTTCTTGGTCATTAAAACACAATTCTGTTCTCAGAATCTCCTGACTTTTATTTCGGTTTAAAATGTCAGAACTGCTTGGTTTTGGTTGGTCAGAACGAGTGTTTGTAAGTGATAACAGGAACTACTTTGCTTCTACAAACTACAACAATGAATGCAAGTATTAATGAATATTAAAATATGATATGTCATTAAATCTAACAAATGTAATTGTTGGCAGACTGCAGTGGTATCAGGGGAATAAAACATTTCAGGATTTGCAGTTATAGGAAGATATTCAAGTTCAGATTTTAATAGTAACTCTGTTTCATCTTTGATTATTTTCCTACAAAATTCCCCACAAAAGAGTTTTATGTCTGAAAGTTTAACTTCAATATTCGCTATGCATGGGCGATGACATGAGATCCAAAAAGGTAAAACTATAAATAGTGCTGGCAGCTGAAATGAGAAAAGGGAAACAATTCTCAGTGGTCAAGCTGAGATGTGATGAATGCAAAGAAGTAACATTGACGATTTTGAAAAATAAACTCATAAATGTCTTTCAAACCATGATGAAATGAAGTCCTCTTGGTTTCTCTTCTTTGATCTTTGGTCAGTTTCTCATGAGGTTTGTCACTAAGCTTTAACGCTGAATGCCACCGGATGAACCGTCATGTTCTGGTGCTTCACTGCTCTCAGATGATGCTGAGCTCTGCTGGCCTGATACTGACCTCTGGCGAAGGATCACAGGGACGAGTTTGAAAAAGGAGAGAGTAGCGAAAGCAACCGCAACGGCACTCAAGAGCTGTAAAGAGAAATATAGAAACAGATCTGTTTTTGAGTCATCTTCATTTCATTAATCAATCCCTTCTGACGAGTCAGAATTGAGAAATCAGCAGAGTTGTGGTATAAAACGATTATTTGACATCTCCTTTATAAAGTATTAATGATTAGTATAGTGGCATGTGGGAAATCCATCTGGGAATGTACAGACCTTCACAGTAGCAGGTCCAAGTGTTTGTATAGAGTCTAAATGTGTAGTCATCAGAGCGAGAGTACAGGGGAGGTACGCCTCATCACTGTTAGTATCTCGGCATCTGTAAAGAAAAATAAGGGACAATAAACAATATTTTTTAACAAGAAGTGGTTACTTACCTCAAAAAGTACAAAATAAGCCCAAAAAGGCAAGTATGCAGAGATTAAATGCAACATGGATACAATTTGCACAACTAAAGAGGGCCGCATTCAGAGCCTGCCTAAGTTACATCACTACTTACAAAGGGAAGGATATTTGTATTCAGACCCAGCTTACGCAGCTGCTTAAAGGGCGGAGTCATTGATTCAGGAGAAAGATAGTTGATATTTGAACTCTACACCCAAACCAATACACACCTCCTTTCAGTGCTCCTTCAGAAGCTCCGCCCCCAAACTCATTCACTGCCAAGACAACGACACTAACAATGGCACCCGATCTCCTCCCTCCCCTTCCCCCTGCCCTGTGATTGGCTGGAATACATCCGTGTTACAGATTGGCTGGAATAGTTTTGTGTAGCTTGGTCCAAGCCACTTTCTTTATTTCCCTGTTTACAGAGCCAGCACTATGGCCATAAGGAGATATTTGCTGAATTTGACAAAAAAGTGTATTGGATTAGAATCGATGAGTGCACCTTAAATCCGTTTTATGAGTAAACCATTCAGACTATGCAAATCACCTGAATGTAGTTCAGATCTTTTGCCACAAATAAATACAGCCTGTTGGCAAACGTGACATTACTCCGCACTAACTTCTCCACGCAAGATCTTAACTATTCAATTTGGGATTCCATGAACATTTTGAATCTAGTGACTATACTCTTCTCTCTCACTGCGTCACCGGTTTCAGAAAATGCACGTACACGTCATGTAAACGCCGAGAGCCAATCAGATTTGAGATTCTGTAGGTTGTGACCAGAAAAGTGCACAAATGATATCAGACGCTCTGCACCCTCTGGTCCGAGCTGAGACTAGGACATAAACATACCTGTGGTACAGACTGGTAAGAAGGGTGTATTTGTCTGAAAAATAATGTTGCAGCAGGTTTAGTTCAGAGAGTACTGTGACGGGTAATCTGTGGCCTTCCTGAACAAGCAGCCCCAGACTGTACCAGGCCTGCAGAGAACGTGAACACGAAAACACACACAAATACAAACTGATCATTCTGGCACGGACAAAACGAAAACGACTTCAGAACATTTGGAGGATGATTAGTATTCCATTATGCGGTCTTTTGTCATATCCACAAAGTACATAAGCTGTTACTGTCAATAAACATAATAATCTCATCAGGACTAATACAATTTAACTGTTCTGGCCAAGTGTGCGTTACCTGCGGGTCGTTTTTGAGCGCTGCTTTTTTGTACATCTCAGCTACATCGGAAATCCCTCTTTTGCCATATGTGCGCTCCTCATAAAACAGGTCTCCCATTTTAACCAAAGCTGAATAGTTTGGAGAATAAGGATAACCAAAGTAGTCATGCTGTAATAGTATATGTAATGGACATCTTTTCAACAGTAAAAATAAATGTCATGAATTACCATAAGGTGTTGGATGTTGGTTTTGAATGGAGAGATTGTAGTATCGTAACATACACTGTGTCCTAAATGCTGAATTCAAGGATCCATGCTAATAGGGGAATATTAGTTAGAAAAAAACACACAGGTAGCACTTTGAACACATTCTGTGGCTCAAAAGGCAGAATAATTTTTTTCCATAATACATAAAAAATATATCACATAAACGTAGAAACACTATGGATTATTCACACATAACGCATTTGATGATCATGTAAATGACTACGATGATCACGTTACTCACAGGACTGTGTTCACACAGGAACGCAATATTAAACTGAGCTGCTTCAAATCCACACTCGGCACATATCAGGTAATGAACCAATGCCATGAACCTGTCAGACAACAAGGCATGAAATTAAATAAGTGTTCCTTTCCACAAATCTGAACATTTCACTATGTAGCAAAATAGAACAGTACTAATATGAAGTCTGTTAGTCTGTAAGTGTTTACCAGTTCCCTTTAAGATAGGCGTTCAGGCCTTTCCTCAAGGCTGTACCAAGATATCCATTCTGCTCAGATGCCCACTTCACCCAGCTACAGATCAAGGACAAACACCAAATTATAGGTCTTCAACATTCATGGAAATTTTAACAGACGATATGTTACAAACTGTTTACTGCTCATTCTATAAGCCTATGCATGCAGAAACATTTAATTGTATTATATTGTCTTTCCGGTTAATCAGAATGCCTTGTACAAGTCGCCATTCAACTTACAGAGCAGCATCTGATGGATGTCGCACCACATAGCCAGGAATACCTCGACTCCAGATTTCGGCTAGCTCGATGCCTCCATTTATGTGGCCTCTCTGGGCTGATTTCAGAAAGTACTTGTATGCCTTGACCTGATGACAGAGTAAAGCAATAACATGCTTACCCACTGTTGTTGTTGTTGTTGTTGTTGTTGTTTGTGTGCTCATGTGTAGCGTACACCATTATTACTCTCTGTTCTGTTCTTGTGTCCCCTAGGTCCAAGTCATTTGTTATAATATTTCTGTGTGAACGAGCTTACTCAAGCAGAGAATAATAAATAGATGGACTTTGGTTTAATCCATCAGCATTTAATTTCTTTGTGAGAAGTGAGAATTTCAAAGCGAATTTTTGCTGCATGACGGTATAATATAACTGGTTTATATTTTAAATCAGAAGCAATCTCTTGTTTTAGATGCATTTTATTTTCAACATAGGATTACAATATAACAATTTTGTCCTTTGTATTGTCTAAAAAATACACTTTATTTTCTGGTTTAGACACTTGCACAGGGGTATTTTTCAAAACGGGGTTTTTCCTCCTTCGTTCTTAAAGAAGCAAAAAATAAAAGTCCACGGAAGCACTGTTTGAAAAACAAAAATCATCCTAATGAAGATGCAAAAACATGCTGCCACCTCATATAAACCAAGGAGATAATGGCGCACACTCTCTACACCGGAAAAGGCGTTTCTGAAAATGATCACCCTGGAAGGAGTTTTGCAAAAGGTCCATTTGCAGTGATCTAAAACGCATTTTGTGTGTAAACAAAAGCCCAAAACGCATAGAAAACTACATTTTATATATATGTAAATATATATATGTATACATATATTTATTATGTTTTTGCAGATTTTACTCAACGTGTTTGCTCAACATATTCCCATTGGTTCTTGACTTTTTGGACACCCTATAGATCATCAGAAGCCATATGGAGTGGAAATGAAATTGTGATAGCATTAGGGACACGGTGATAGTCTGTAGATGATCTACCAATCATTTAAAGTCATAATGTGGATTGTTCAAATAAAGTGAAAGGAAAAATGATGATAGTCTATATAACCACTCATGCTAGAATTGAACAATAATACAATGCTATTATTATTATTATTATTAAACTTTCTCATGATAGCAACTTTTCTATTCTGTAGATGGTTTGCTCCCTGTTTGGAGTATGTCTAAAATGGACTAGCCAAATAAAGTGTTACCACAATATATCATACAACTCATACTAACCTCTGCAAATTCAAAGCTTATCTCAAGCAGGACTGGCCAGGAAACACTAGGATAGTTACAATTTGAACCACAATCATTTAATAACTCAACTAAGCAACCAATAAAACAAACATTCTCGACTGACAAACCAATTAACCAACCATCCAAAAAACCCACCAACCACCCAGGCAAATAATCACTCACCCAAAGAGCAATTAACTAACTGGTCAACCAAACAATCAATTAACCAACCATTCACTCAACCAACCAATCACTTGCATAATCAACCAATTAACCAAACATTCACTCATCAAAATAGCTAGTCAACCACTCACTCAAACAACCAGCCAATTATTTAACCAATCATTAAACCAACCAACCAACCAGCAAATAAACCGACCAATCACTCACCCAATCAAACCACCAATAAATCAATCAATTATTACAGTAATTAGTAAATAAATGTTTGCACAAACAGACTTTGTCAGGTGGTTGTCCAGGATAAAGGCCTTGCAAGTGAAGGACTCCTAGATTCATAGCAGCATCTGGATTCTCCAGCTCATCAGCCTGTTCCCAGAGCTCCACAGCCCGCTCATAGTTCTTCTCAAACTGCTCGTAGTACCAACCCAAAGCCGTGAAGGCTGGAGCGAAGCCCTGCGGTGCACAGCAAAGCACATTTATCAACCATTCAACACACACATTATGCACTTTATAACCGGATAAGAAGGGAGCAGGGCTTGGTTTAACACTGAGCCAAAACTTCATCAATGAGGAAATGACAAATATGATCTGTTCTGCTGGTCAGGCATGCTAATAACCCAGAATCTGGGAAAATAAGTTAATGACTGTTCACTCTTAATATTATAGGGTAATACGTGGAATGAAGAATTATTGATTATGGCTTGTTTACAGCTTGTACCTGTTCCATTGCCTTTTTCAGGAAAGTGACAGCTTTTGGGACATCTTGTGGAACTCCTTGGCCCTGAAATGTATATGGAAACAGGTAGGATTTATATCTCACCATTCTCCCACACAGTCCATTAACATCTTGTACTTATACTCATCAGTATGGCCCAAGGTTCATGGTCATGTAGCTGTGTCACAGATTGTAATTACTTATAATACACTAATTAGAACTAGTGCTTCTGACCTTGATCAGAACGATGGCATAGTCGTACATAGACACAGGGTCCTGCAGTCTGGTGGCTCCTCTCTCATAGTGTCTCACTGCTGTCTGGATATCTGAACTCACGCCTTGCTGACCCCAGAACAGCATCCGAGCCACTGCACGCTGAACAGCCAAATGATCATACAGACATAAACGTCAAGAAAAATTTACATTCTGACAGTAGATTTACTATGTACAGCACTGACGTTCATTACCTCCGCGTCTGCTACACCATTGCGTGCCTGGAGTTTGAGCCACTGAAAGATGTCGTCATTCTCATTGGTTTGGACTTTCAGCATTTCCTCATCATGCAGGTGTATCGACTCAACAAAAGTCTGCAATATGTACAAAAAAAAATTTTTTTATTCTGTTTATGGTATATCGTATGGTTCCTCACCCAATTTTATTGTAAAGACCAGGCCATGATGAATTTGTTCATTTGTCAATTGTTAAAAAACAACTAATACAACAAACATGTAGTACCTTAATAATTTGGGCATATATCCTTCAGTCACAAAAAAGTGTACCCATCTGAATGAATTCATTCTGATATCTCTCATCTCTGATATCTCCATTTATATGCACTAACCCTAGATCACTAACAGGAAGTAACTTGTTTTGGAGATGTTCCCCAACAATAAACAGATAAACAGTATGTCTTGTCATACTTTAATTAATAAAAGAAAATGTAACCAATGGCAAAATGCCATGATGGAAGAAGATACTGGGCCACGTCACACCACCCTGCATTGATTATTTTCCTCAAGTGTTTTATTCCTTACATATTAAATGCACATCCAAAAGAAGAGTTTGTATTTGACGAACTAGTGTAATTAGTGAACATTAAAATCCAGATCTGGGAATAATTGTGGAAGAAATATCCCTGTCCATGCCACCGGACAATATCTAGCTTGAGTGTGTGTGTGAGCGTTAAATATAATTTACACCCAGGAATATATGATGGGAGAAGGGGTTACGGAACAATAGCTCTAGTGTTAGATGCTAAATTAACTGCAATACTTGTTGTGAGGAAGGCTTGAGACGGTCAGACGAGGTTTGCCTGGCGATGTTGGAATAGTAGGCATAGGAGAGTTCAGGGTCTGCTGCCACGCCCTGATCGCCGACACGGTGTAGGTGCCCCAAGCGGAGGAGAGCCAGCCTCCAGTCCTTCTGAGCTCCCAACACTGATAACAGCCAGGCCTGAGAACATCACATACACACAGTGAGAGAGAGAAAGAGAGAGAGAGAGAGAGAAAGTATGACTCTCAGATACAGAACTTTTAAATATATGGCATCTTGACCACACATGAACGCACCTTATACGGCTGCTTCTTAACACCAAGTCCGCTGCTGTAGAGCACAGAAGCAAGATGTAGAGCTCGGTCGTCTCCTAAACATCCCGCTTGTAAAAGAGAAGGCATCAGCCTGCTTATTGTCTTCACACTCTCATCTGTCTCCATCATACGCAGCGCGGCAGCATACAAAGCTCGGCCAATGGCCGCAGGACCCACGGAGCCTGAGGAATATATGAGACGTGTTATTTATAACGCTGCGATGCAATACTGTTAAGAAAATGTGAAAGAAAACAATCTACGTATATTGTGTGATGAAGCAGAGCTACTGCAGCTGCGATTTATTCCTCTGATGCCACAGCTATTTGTCGACTAGTACAGTTTTTAATGGATTAAAGTACAATAATGATGAGGAACATCCTCAAAAACTAGTTAGTTCCTGTTATCACTTACATCACAGCTATAAACAGTCATTCCATCACCAGCCTTCTTTTTTCTCTCTCTAGAAGTTAACAATAATAAAAAAAAATACCCTGAATATCTTTTCCTATTAGAAAACAAAGCTACAGCTTTACTTCTGACTGATACAAAGCTCTGACACTGGAGACGTCTTCCACGTATGTTAAATAAAACTACACCGTAAGTTGTTTTTCTTCCCCAATCTGCTTATTATCAGATTTATTATTAAGTGCCCGTACACAATATAAGTCCTTGTGCAAGCTGAAACAGTAATGCATTAGAAGGAGTGCATTAATATAAATCTGCGATTTGCAGTTTCAATCCTGTTAAGCTGCTGTTATGGAAAATTACCAATATAAAAGAAAAGGAAAAATCAATAGCTACTGACCAATCAGAATTAAGAATTCAGCAGCACTGTGGTGTAATGCTATTATAGATGAAATTACACCTCAGATGGGTTACCTGAATATAAGAGGATTAAAGCACTAATTAAGCTTATCTAAGTCGATCTGTTTTAACAAAGTTGTTTTGCATCACTTAATTTTAAACACAGTGATTAAATCCTTAAACTCTACATAAAATGGGTTTAATTCTGACAGCCCACCATTATGAAACAAACTAGACAGAAACAATGACAGGCTTGAGATCAATCCTTATTGATACTTTTCTCACTTCTGTGAGCCTAAAACCTGTTCCTTAATTCTTCATCTCCTGTCATTTTAGAAATTAAAATTTTCACTTCACGCAGTTAAATTAATCCCTGTCTGAAATTTTATTCAGGATTAAACATGATTCTAGATCATCTACACTTACTGGAAAATCAAAACCAGGAATAAACAATAAGTGAAATTATTTTAAAGGTCTACTGTGTAGGATTTAGGAGGCTGTATTAGAAGAAATAGAATATCATATTCATAAGTCTGTCCTCATTAGTGTATAATTACCTGTTACTATGAATCATTGTGTTTTCGTATGATTAGAATGAGCCCTTTATATCTACACAGGGAGCGGGTCCACCTCTACAGAGCCGCCATGTTGGGCCGCTACAGTAGCCCAGAACGGACAAACCTCTAGAGAGCGCCTTCTTTTGTGTTTCTACAAGTTACAATGTGAATCTGAAAGGAAGCACCAGAAGGATGACAAAGAAGAAGAAAGGAAGTCAAGGAAGAAGAAAGAAGAGGAAACAGTGTTTGCTGAAGCTGGATGACAAGTTTGAGAAGGCAAAATTTGAAAAATGGAAGATCATACTTATTATTTAGCACAGAAAAAGAAAGATAGTGTGAATGTCAGTGCTTGGATGTATGCTATGGGCACCTGACGGCCACCGTACGCGCTAATACACATTTGAAAAGGGAGGGGTAAGGGAGGGGCATTCAGGGGGCTGAATCCTACATTCATCCATCCATCCATCCATTATCTATAGCGCTTTATCCGTCTGGGTCACGGGGAAGCTGGAGCCAATCCCAGCATCTTCGGGCGAGAGGCGGGGTACACCCTGGGCAGGTCTGAATCCTACATAGTGGACCTTTAAACAATGTTTATAAGTTGTTGCCATTGATTATATATACATTGATAAACTTTTAGTTTAGTGCTTGCTGTCGTAACCCGAAAATAAATGTGAGTAAGTAAATTAATAAATCTTAATTAATCTGATTCATTAATATACTCATTTAAATATTGTAATTAAATTTTAATTGTGAATTTCTACTGAAGGCCAATAGCAATCCTCTTTTAAAAATTTATGACACGCCTTCTCTTTCATAGGTTTTTCTTTTTTTTGTTTGTTTTCTACATTGTAAAACAATTCCGAATACCTCAAACTATGAAGCAACACATATACTGAATTATGTAGTAAACAAAAAAGTGTAAAAAAAATAAAAAAAAAAAAAACAACAAAAAAAAACCAAATAAAATATGTTTCATATTTTAGATTCTTCAAAATCGCCCCCATTGAGCTTGATGATATTGTGGGCATTATCTTACCCAGCTGCATGAAGTCGTCACCTGGAATGCTTTTC
>JAQQZR010000003.1:2331246-2350958 GCA_030068235.1 Notoglanidium macrostoma
GAGGATTACGGCCACATTAAACCAATTTCAGAGAATTCTGAGGAAAAAAGTCAAAACTGAGAGGAAAAAAGTCAGAACTCTGAGGAAAATGTCAAAACTGAGAGAAAATGTTAATTCTGAGGGGAAAAATTCTAGAATTCTGAGGAAAATAAAAGTCAGAACTCTGAGCGGAAAAGATGTTAGTTTTCTGAGGGGAAAAAAAAGTCAGAACTCTGAGGGGAAAAAAGTCAGAATGCCGACTTTTTCTGAGGAAAAAAAATGTTCTGACAGAATTCTGAGGAAAAAAATGTTAGAAATCTGAGGGGAAAAAATGTTAGAATTCTGAGGAAAAAAGTCAGAACTCAGGAAAAAAAAAAAAAAAAAAGTCAAAACTCTGAGGGGGAAAAAAAAAATCAACTCTGAGGGAAAGAAGTCAGAATTCATTAAGTTTTTACTTTTTTTCCTGAGAGTTGTAACTTTGATCTTAGAAATATTTAATGTGGCCCTAATCCTCTCCCATAGATTGAGCAAAGAAAAACATTCAATTATTTGTGAAGTGTTAGATTTGACAATTTGCTGTAGACCGATTTAATCTTTTTTTTTCCCCTTTAATTAAACATTGCGCTTGCTTTTCTTTAAGCCATATTCAGGCTAAACGTTTTGGTACACAGGTCCAGAAAATCATTCATTACTAATAATTGTTCATGGACACACAGACCTGATATTATGATTAGTTTAATTTAGTCTGAAAGATTTACTAGTCAAAATTCATTGAATATTAAAACAGCAGTCATAGGCAACTTCATGAAGAGAGAAGTGTGACAGCAGTCCAGGCATATCAGACCTCCTCTAGTGCCTCAGAATCAAGTCTTACTTTAAGGGGCCAGCTCAACCAGAATCTTTGGCTCCAAGTAGCGAGTCGCCATTTTCAATCCCACGGATATTCCAAAAACAATCCATAACAATTTAGCACCATCATGGGTGGCTGCGAAGGGAAGAAGAGACATTTTGTTCAGAGCTTCCACATACGACACGTGAATGAGGAAAACGTTCGTGAAACAGTGAATTTGTGAAGGTTTTGCTGCGCAGAAAGCTAGCAGTCACGTGCTTTCAAGATGAAAACAACGAAATGGATTTTGAGAAAGGTGAGCTGGCCCCTTTACCACCATCTTTACATTTCATTGCACATTTAACAGAGGAACAACAAAAACCCAACCTTTTCTTTAAAACGGTTTATTGCTTTCATGCATGAGTGCCGTAAAATTCCCAAGACCTTTCATTGACAGTCCTCAACACTACAGATGATGCAAAATATCCCCCCACAATTTGCTTTCTGTACAAATGTGTATAATCATAAATAGAAGCTCAAAGGGAGACATTAAACAAGGAAATCGCTGGGGTGTAACTGGGAGTCTGAAACTCTCCTCGTGTCTGTGAACCGGTACTGCAGCAGGTACGTAACATGCATCAATGCAGAAATGAAGTGCTGTTATCTGAAATGACACACACATACACACACTCACTCAACACAAAAAGGCATTTTACAGCTTATTCGTGCAAAGAGGTACAAATGCATGGACACATTTGATCAAGAGTGCATTCCAGTCTTACATGGATACACATTTGTTATGTAGACGTTTACGTCCATATCACCTATTAAAAAAAAAATTTTTTTTTTTTTTAAATCCACAATTCCACCAAAGTCGTCCGCGGCTGAGGCGCTGGTATCTTGTGCAGCACTGGCTTTGGTTAGTCCAGGACTCGGGGGAAGTGAAAACGTGAATACTACAGTGGTCGGTAAAATGTAAAACGTGTAGGGTTCCGCGGGGAAAATGCATAGTGCCGATGTGTGAGCTGAGAACTGAATTTAGCTTCAAAGCATTTTTAGTCCTCCTTGAAGCTGCCTCAGTGATGAGTCCAGAGACATGCAGATGCTAGAGGTGGTAAAGGAGAACTATAAACACTCAATTTCAAAAAACCTGCATCAGCTGGCATTTTTATAACATGATTTAATGTAAACAAACCATGGAAACACTTGACTTACGGAAGGTGTTCATAGAGATGCATAAAACCTACGTAAGCCCTTCATAACAACTGATAAGACAAACAAATCGGACATACTTGGTACAGACGTTTGACTGTTATAAAAGATCAAAACTCTTTGTATTAAAAAAAAAAAAAAAAAAAAGTGTGGAAAAAGAATTGACAGAAATATTCTTAATCCTGTCATTATATTATTTCATCGCCCATCACGTATTCATAAACATCTTCTAAGCAGAAACATGAGATTCACTTAACCTCACCTGACATAGCATCACGTGCATGTCACAACAGAAGTACACTGAGCTACAAAGTCCTAACACAGAACAGGTTTACGTCAACAACAAGCGACGTTATTTGTTTTAAGTGTTATGTCAACTCCTTAACTTTTCCATCTTTATAAAAGCTTACACTTCATTAAGTCAACTTCGTCAATTGTGTGACATGTTACGTCAACTTCACAACACCTGACCCTTGTTAAGTCAACTGTTACCTTTTAGACAGCCAATCCCCTGTTGTCAGTGTTACAACAGCCCACACTACCTGAACTTTATAACAGCTTTATTAACTTTATCTTGCGTATAATAGCTTACCTCCCATTGTTGTGACAGACAACACCTTGGTGCATCAATTTAACAACAGCTGATACCTTGTTGTGACCCCTTGTTACATCAACTTTGTCATCTTTATAACAGCTAACACCTCGTGTGCACTTTTACATCTTTGAGACAGCCGACGCCTTGTTGTGTCAATGTTACAATAGTCGACGTCTGACAACTTTACAACAGCTTTGTCAATTTTAGAACAGTTTATCTGTAACTTGAGATGCGTTTCCGCAAGTAAATCCAAAGGAATTGCGACTGTGCAAAAACACAGGCGCGCGGCTGACGATGAACGGACGTTTGTGTGTGTCAAGTGAGCTATGAAATTAAGTTTAGTGGCTCTCTGATGAAGCGTGACTGAGCAGGAACACTTTGATTAAGAAATAGGGCCAAAAATGTATTGAGGTCAATGGGAGAAAAACGGATGGGCGAAAAACAAGAAAAAGATGAGTGCGGGTGAAAGCTGATTTCATGTACGTGTCGAGTGAGTTGGCCTGAGGTGTCATATGAGGAGTGGTGGGTCTCTGATGATGCATGACCGAGGAGGACAACTTTGATTCTGAAACCCCATTCATTTCTACATGGCAAAAAAAAAAAACCACATAAAAATGAGAAGAATGACAGAACGGGCATGTTTTCCCTATAAAGTCGCACACTTTTCCTGGACAGGACGGACGATTTGGGGTCAAATTATTTGAAAACTGCGAGAGAAGAAGTGAGGTGAAAAAGTGGTCTGAATAATAATACGACTACTACAATCAGATTACGCAATCACACTAATTACGTCAACTTTATAACAGTAGATAACAACCTTTATAACAATAGGCACCTGTTAGAGTTAACGTTAACGTGAATGTTGTATAAATCTAAGTTTGTTTCAGTAGTCTCAGGGCTTATATAGGAGCTACACAGCCTTATGAACACCATGTTTAATCAAAGTGTTGACAAAACCTCGGACTTATAGCTATTAGGGACAGACTGACTTACAATCACACCAGTTTTAATCAACATGTTAACTACATAATTCGGTGGAGTCCATCTTTGGTTTGGCACTTTGTCGTTTTTAAATACATGAGGTGGAAGTTTAATACAGTTTTTTTTAATATATGTTTTTTAGTTTCTTTGTCGTTAAACGGCTGCCATCAAAGTACAAGACACTTCAGGGATATCGTTAGAGCTAGTCTACAAGGCATGGATACAGATTTAACACTCATTTAGCCTGTTAAAAATAATCGACAATCCAAAACCTCTTTCAAGCCACGGTGGAGAAAAATCACGACCCACAGAGCACATGGTCCTTTAAGATGAGTTGGAATGATCAAGACCATTTGTTATACGCCTCTATTCCACGACCTATTAGACGTACTCTTTCAATTACTGCAAAACCAATTCACTAACATTCAGCAGTAGTGCAACAGATTAAAGGAGGAGCACAAACATGATTCAGCCCTTTTTTAAATTAATTAATTAATTTATTTATTTTTGCTCCCCTTGCCTTTGATCACACACACTGCTTTAAAATGACCGTTAATTAAAATTTCCAAGGACAAAACAAAACAAAACAACCAAACACAAAGTGGGCTGTCAGAAACAGAACACTTGATAAAGTGTGTTCAAGCTGCAGGAAACGAGAACCAAGCAAACATTTAAGAGCATTCGAAAATTTCAGCCAAGACATGCAAGCCGATCAGGAGCGTACAAGGAAAAACAGCAAGAGTCCGGGAGAGAAACGACGTGGCACTGCCCGCTGTAGAATAAATAACTTTACATTCCCACGTCCCATTGACATCCTGGACTTGAATCCTCTGAAGAAAAACAAACCGACTGAGAAAGAGTGGAATAAAAATAACAAGGACGCCCCCTGAAATCCCCTATGAGAAGTACCTACAAAATCCTCGCCAAGGCATTTGCGTGTGCCGCTATGTAAATAATCGGGACACCCATTGTAATAATGGCGTACAGATGCATTTTTCTGAGCAGTCTGTAACTAACCCTCATTACTTCTTCTGCTTCTTGAAGATCTTGAACGGGGTGTGTTTCTTGCGGCTCGTGGAGTCAGTGTCTTCGCCTGTGGAGCAGCTGTCTTCTTCCAGCGGGCTTTTCTTCGACGAGATCTGAGGGATGCGGTTCCCGCTCTTCATCGCCGCTATCCCGGGAAGTGCTGTAGGAGACGGCGTGTCCGGCTCGGTCGAGTTCGGGCTTAAGGAGCGGGACGATTCCGACATGGAGCCGTGGATCTCGCTCATGCTTGCCGACTTCCCGATGCCGTAGATCTTTTTCATCAGGATCGGGCTGTCCGAGCCTCCGTCAGGTGAGCCGCCCGAGTCGGTGACTCGGTTTCCTCCGTTGGGGGTGTGGAGGGGAGCCGACTCCTCGGAACGCGAGTAGGAACCGTGGAGGAGAGACGTGGGCTTCATGGGAGGAGTCTTGGAGCTCAACGACAGGCGCAGCTGTTCGCTGGTCTGAGATACGGACAGGGAGGAGTCCGAATCGGAGCGATTCAAATCCCTGAGGAGAAAGAGTCGTTAATGTGGTGATCGGGAACAGATCGGTCCATCAGTTTTCATTCACTTCCAGCAATGCAGGTGTAAAACTCAAGATGTTAACACTTTCAGAAATGACAAGGGGGGAAAAAATGTGATCATCCAATTCTTAGTGATTTAGTGCAAAATTTAGGATGTTAGTCAAGCTGAGGTTACGTGATCAAAAACCAGTGCAGAGGTGCCAACATTGCTAAGAAAATCCTAGAAGGCAGAGATAAAAAACAAGAACAAACAAAAAAAAAGAATTTACCATATCCTAGCGTACCTCGGTGTACGAGATAATTCCATACTAATGGAGCGTAAACCAAGAATGGCGAATTCTGCCACGTGCTTTTACCCAGCAGAGACCATAGCCCCGCCCTCTTGATTTCTACTGGTTCACAAAAGCAAGGCATGTCAGCTCAACAGTCGAAGTTCACCTAGATAAAGTTGTCGCGGAGTGAAAGCGAGTCTCTCATGTCCTGTGTCCGCAAAATAGATTTTCTGCACGGCAAATCTCGTTCACGTTTTGGTCAAAAGTGTAGCATTCAGGTGTCTCCCATATCGCCGTAGCAACAAATCGGATACCGTAACTGCCGAGGCTAGACTGTAAATGTTGGCATCTCAATGCTGGCGGTGTGATAAAAGTTCAGCAAGCAGAGAGAAAAATACCGTGCGTGTGTGAGAGACATGCTAATACTGTAAAGGCCCAAGATGTTATGAAGGAGATCAACACACATGCCTGATGCACGCTGGAATGGCTGGAAGACAAGAAAATGGGATGAGTTGAGAAGAGGCGGGTTAAGATAAGAGAGTGTAGCTTTGTAAACCGCACTACTTTCATGCCAGGCAAGGTGCACAAACACAGGAGTACCCATAGCTTCTACTGCGACGAGGGGGCGAGTCTGGGATGGGGTCCATTGGCTGGAAAGACGAGTGAAAGAAGGAGGAATGAGGAGCAGAGGACGAGTAGGAGGAGGAAGGAGTGGAGGCGCAGAAAATGGAGGGGTGCGAGACAGCGAGGCCCAGAGTGTCAACCTGCCCGTGAGACTGGCGCAGGTTGGGCCTGGGCCAGGACGGCGTGTATGAACTGCCCTCCCCGTGATGCCCTCCGGCCGCGTGACCGCTCTCTACCAACCTTTGAGAGCCCATGGCCAGCTGCGGGTCAATGTGCCTCTGGCGAAGAGACATCATACTGGGAGCTGTGGACACAAAACAACACACGTTACACAGGTACAGCAAAAAATAAAAATAAAAATAGTAAAAAAGAAAGATTGGTGTCAGGAGGCGTGGCTAAGCAGGAAGTTCAGGTGCAACTCAAGACTCAGGTGTTCGGGGTAAAAGGTGCAGGTGGGAGGGTGAGATACAGCTGCTTAATCAGGAGAACAAATACTGACCACAGTAATACTGCACCTTTCTTTCTCCGCCAGGAATGGATCGCTTTACATTTAAAATAAAATACCTGCTCGTTAGTTCAAGGAATTCTGGCAAGAGTTTTCGTCAGAGACACTGCAATAAAATCAGTTCAGACTCTAAGTGTTTATTAGGTTGTACCAATAACCTTAGAAAATCCTGAATCCTAAAGTAACGCGCACACCAGGGCTGTCAAAAGAGGTGTCCAAACATTAATTACTTATTATTCATTTGTGTTCTGGATCATGAAGTAAATCTTAAAAGATCTTTATATCAATGTGTCGTCAAAAATATTAGCACACACCCTTGTATCAATTATTTTAATTAAAACTGTTCATGAATAATTGAAAAAAATGACACGGCCAAAAATGTTACTAATAAAGCGTAAACTCCTGTCTTGAAGACTTTCCTGTTGAGATGTAAAGTTACAGCTTTACCTCCATCGGTTACAAAGCACCGACACTCGAGACTCCTTGCGTGAAATCTAAATATACGTCCCATTACTGAAAACGTATCGATAACAATATCAATGATCACACATGTCCGTATATGCGCAGCATCCGTCATAACCGTTCCTGTCCAAGCTGTGAAATTCAACACTGCTTTGACATTAAAACATTAGGGAATTTAAAGTTTGAAATTTCCTTCGACAGCCCTAAAGGACATGAACTGTCTTTGTGATAAAGTCATAACAGGAGAGCTGAGAGCAGAGACAGAGATCGGCCATTTCACAGCGGTACAAATGCATTTCTGTTCATTGAGGTGTAACGTGGTTTGCGGTGGGTGAAAGAAGAAAAGGCTTAAGTGGGGCAGGTGGAAAGGTGATGACAGGCAAAATTAAAGCCCGGAGGTCACTCACTCATTGGTCCACAAACCAGGAGGCATCTGGAAGGTTGGGCGAGTCGAGTATCAAAAAAAGGAACGGCTGTTAAAAACTGGTGATCCTACTAGAGGCGGAGTTGCAAATTTAACAAATGACATACAATAAATACGAAAGAGTCTGTTTTTCTGCCAAGAGAGTGAACATATATGAATAATAAGTGTTAATATTGTTGCAGTTACATTATATTACTACATGTTTAAGAGGTAAGTCACAGTGGTATGAACTATAAAACAATCTAATATAAATATCAAGCTTGAGACATTAAGGGTGCTTTCACATACGAGTCCATTTGAAAGGAACCCTGGTGAGAAACAGAGTAATGACACTCGTGTGCTGTCCAAGTGTCCCTGTCAACTCCGAGAAAGTGACTCGACTCTGAATCGACTCGGCTGCAGGAAGTGAATCAAACATGCAGCGTGTTCTGGGTTTTGTCCGTAAATCCGAGCTGCTGAACTGAGCCAAACGACAGAGCTGCAGCGATGCTGGAAAGCATACAAAAATAACTGCTGGATTTATAGTAACTAATTATTCATATAGATATTTAATCACTTACTCAGCATCGGCTCTGGTTTCTCTGTGCTCGGGTGATGTTTATAATGTGTAGGCTTGGGGTCTAGGACTTTCACGTATCGATGAAGAGGAAGTTCCGCAGTTGATCATTACTGACTCATTAGTAATTTTCAAATATACACTAGCTGCTAACAGGTGTGAAAGCATCCTTCGATTAAATTAAATGCCCAGAATTATTTAAAAAGGTCTAAAAATATAAAATGGACTTGTCTTTTTCAACGATTAAGAGACTATCAAGCGTCAGATCAACGTAATACTGTAGACGTACTGAGGAAAGTAAAAAAACACAAAAGACTCGGTGCCATCATTCATGTATTCTGAAGTACTGTTTCCAAAAAAGTGACAAAGCATTGTAAGGAAGATGTTGCACAGCACCTGAAGTCCGAACCCCTGTTTCACCAGACAGGAAACAAACACAGCTTTTTGCTTACGCACAGTAAGAGTTATGTTTCACATTACAAGCCCACATCCCTGCATCTCTCATAAACAGAACCGATATCCTGACATGTGCATGGAACATCTCTCCCGGTCAGGAGGAGGGATTTTTAGATTTAAGCAGCAGGCCCTTAGTTTGTCTCTGCGAGCCCTTAATGGAGCGAGTCTTGGACCCGTTCGAGTCTGGCAAGTCCTTACATTGCAGAGGTCCAGGAGCCACGATGTCCTCGTCCATGTCGTCCATGTCTTCGGACATGATAAAGGGCTGCGGCGTGGCACGGCCGCCCATGAAGCTGGGGTCGAGGTTGAGGGCGGAGGCCAGCGAGGGCAGACCCGGGTTATTCACTACTGTGAAACCTGTCAGCATCTCGATCTGCTGCCACCGGTGCAGCCGCTCTCGCAGGGCAGCTGTTACCTCTGCCAGAGCCTGCCTGATGGAGGGAGGGAGGGAGGGAGAGAGGGCGCAAGTGGCAAAAAGAGAGACAGGGAGAAAGAAAAAAAAAAAAAAAAAAAAGAGAGAGGGGCAGAGAGAGTGCAAGAGAAACAGAGAGAGAAAGTGAAGGCATGGCATAAAGGCAGAAAGAGATAGGGAGAAAGAGAGAGAAACAGAGAGAGAAAGAGAGTGACAGAAAGAGAGAGAGAAGGACAGTGGCAGAGAGGGAGGAAGAGAGGGGGAGAGGGAGGGGGAAGAGGAGGGAGAAGGGGATTATGTACATTAAGTAATGTACATTATGAGCTTGTAATCATATAAATACTGTATATAATCCATGAAGACGAGTCTCACTTCATTTTAAGTGACTCTAATAAACAAAGAGCCGGATAAATAAGCAAGTTAAAACGAAGGGGGATTTAGAGACGCGACGTCCTCGAGTCAGGATCAGCGTAGCCGCGTTTGAGATGAAACTCGTGATGATGGTGTAACTATGACTCACTTCGCTGCCAGGATTTTGTGATCCACGTCGTCTAATGAGGAGCTGTGTGCCACGTGAAACGTCCCGAACAGCGTGTTCCTCTTCTTTTTTATTTTCTCTGCCTGGGAATGAGACACAGTTACGTTTAAGCCATCACATTTCACTCTGATTAAAAGCCATCAGACTCGCACCTTGTGGTGGAAATCAAATGGTGTTTTCTTAATGAAAACTCATTAAAATCTACATTACTCAAAGTTTAAACAGCAGTCTAGGCTAAAAGTCAATTGAAATCTGCTCCTACATCACCTAAAACAACAACGATAGAGTTTTAATAGAGCTGGAGACAAAAAAAAGGGGAAAAAAAAGAGAAATGGCAGTAATTCACCATAATAATAATAATAATAACAATAACAATAACAACCATATCATTCATTCACAATGAAAATAAATAATTATAATAAACATTAGAGTTTAAACAAAAAAACCCAACAACAATACACTCTCAGTCACAATAAATAAAGAAATAATTATAATAAAAATAAACAAAAAACACAGACAGTAATTTCAGTTATTAGAGATTCAGTTATTTCCAATAAAAAAAAAATAATGAACATAATCAATCATAGGTTAATAAAAATCTACCAGTAAATTGCAAAAGAAAAAGAAAATAAATGCCAGTGATTTCCTATTTAAATAAACAAATAATAATACATTTGTATTTATTATTTATAATTACTATTTATAATCATATTATTATCTGTAATATCATTTGAGGCACTTGGAAAAAAGGTTTCAGAAAGCATTCAGAAATATCATTTTGATTGACTATCATCCCTCATCTTATTATCTTTACTAATCTAGATGATCTAGCCATGGAACAGTAGAGACTGTAATACTAACCCCCTCTTTGGCGACTAGCAGCTGTTTCTCGGCGTTCTGCTTCTTGATGTTGTAGTACTGCACCTCCACCTCGTGCGTGAGCTGCAGCCATTTCTGCAGAGCTTCAGGCGGAGACCAGCTGCTGCGCGACTCCAGCTCTTTCTCAGCCTTCTTCAGGGCCATGCGTACCTGCGGGGGGCGCCAGAGTCAGCTTAATACCGTCAGCATGCGGAGGATAGGTGCAACACTTCTATGTCCAGTGGTACAGGACCACAGAGAGATAGAGAGAGAGAGCACGCGAGCGCGAGAGAGATAGAGCGACAGAGAGAGAGAGAGAGAGAGAGAGAGAGAGAGAGAGAGCACACGAGCGCGAGAGAGATAGAGTGAGAGAGAGAGAGAGAGAGAGCGCGAGAGAGAGAGAGAGAGCACGAGAGCGAGGGAGAAGGAGAGAGAGGGAGAGTGAGGGAGAGGGAGAGAGAGGGAGAGACAGAGAGAGAGGGAGCGAGAGAGAGACCGCGAGAGAGACACAGAAAGAGAGAGAGACAGACAGACAGCGAGAGACAGAGAGAGAGAGACAGAGCGAGCGAGAGAGACAGAGGGAGCGAGAGACCGAGAGCGAGCGAGAGACCGAGAGCGAGCGAGAGACCGAGAGCGAGCGAGAGACCGAGAGAGAGCGAGAGACCGAGCGAGAGAGACAGAGAGAGAGAGCGAGCGAGAGAGAGAGAGAGCGAGCGAGCGAGCGAGAGAGAGAGAGAGCGAGCGAGCGAGAGAGAGACAGCCTCGGCTGGTTAAGGATGAAGGCCTGAGAATTATAATGTGTTGTTTCCCGGCAACTAATGGAAATATGGTTGGGCGTAGCAAAAGCGCGAGCGTTTCCGAGCGCATTATGTTTGAATGAGGAGATAAAGCATACGGAGTGCAGGCGCTGATAATGAATCAAAATTGTGCTTATTCAATGTTGCGTGACCAAAAAGCCAAAGATAGCTCCGAACTGTACAAAACAACAAATCCGAACGGTCTTGTTTAGAAAATCACCAAGTTAACCCCTAAAACTCACACAATGCCTCACATACGGACTCAGACTCACAGTCCCTAGTTTTTTAACTAAACACAGCTTCTAGGGATCTGACGAATAATCCATAAAATACAACACACTGCTGCTCAAGATGAAGAACTCAAGAACAAGCGGAGACTTTAAAGAGTTAAAGGTCCACTTGATGACAAGTTACTGGTGTAAAAAGGCCTTCATTTGCAAACCAGGGCTCTTCGGATGTCTGTCATAATTTAAGGCTTTATTAAATAGAGTTGTAATTAATGTTACTGTTGAAATCATTCTTTTGCCCCGCCAGCTTGAGAGTTTCGGAGACGGTCCCGAGACACCCCCCTGACTATCTGCAAAGAAACTATGACCAGACTCTCGCGTTTAAAAGAGTCACTGGTGCCTGGACGTAGGACACAATGAATAGCTGAGAAGATAAACACTGCTTGAAACTTCGCTTCTCTGTCGGCCACAAACGTTTATTTCAGCACATGGCTGGTCTCCATCCCGGCTCTGTGAGTGACAGATGAATGGCAGAGAGCAGAGAGGAACAGACGAGGGATGAAAGTGGAAAGAGAGCGGCTCGTTTGTTTTCAGCCTCATTACGCAGCCCTAATGAGGCGGTGCGGTGCTTTAACACGGCAGAGCAGCTACACCACGGCACGTCATATCCTCATACGCTTTCTAATCTTATGTTCAGCACGATCGGCTTCCCACGTCATCTCAGGAAGTCAGGCAGGGGGCGTGCCGAGGGGTTCGGATCGTTTCCACTACAGAGTCCCGGACAACGATAACGGCACACCGAGTGTCGAATCTAAATAAGAGGCCACGTGTTTAAAGAGAGGGAGTTTCTAACTGTGTAGAATTTCTCACTTGACTGTGTTTGGCATCTCAACGCGCAGAATTTCAGTAGTCGCCATTCGGATTGTTAACAAGCCGTGAATTAAAGTCTGAAATTTACACAAGAATACACTTGTGTAAACTGACAGCTTTTTATTATTCAAGTTTTAATGAATTACATGATTGTTTTTATTACTCATTTCAATTAAACAAATAATAAATGAATACATTCATATTTTGACTGAATTCTCATACTTCATCTTTGGTTACAAACTTCCTCTTCCCAGTGCTTTTTTTTTTTTTTTTTTAATTTGTTGTAAATAATTATATTTCTTAAATACGTCTAAAAAATGTCAGACAAATATCTAACTATTATTTCAATATTCAGACTTAAATCAATGGTTCTCAAATTTGCGGGTGCGTTTACTTTTATTATTATTAAATTTTTTGATTATTATTATTCTTTTTAATTAATTCAATGTTATTTTTTAACGGTCCCCGACTGCAGAAAATAAGTTTGAGGAGCCCTGATATAAATGATCAAACGTTATTTATTTATTTATAAAGAGCAACTGTGGGCAGTTTATATCACAGGCAGCGTACAGACCATGATATATATTGTGTGCAGCAGAAACGTCACGTCCCTCTCTCTACTTCTGTTGCTCGTCTGTTAGAAGCCGGACAGGTTTTTTACTTTTCTCTGCGAGCATTAGGCTACTCGCGGAACAGGGGGATTGGCTGCAACTTTAACGTTAATATTAACACAGTACAGTCGGTTTACTCGTCAGGAAAAGCTCGGACTGTATAATTCCTAGAACAACAAGGAAGTAGGATGTGTGCTGCATAGGAGGCAAAAAGAAGTGATAGTGTTACAACATGAAAGCTGAGCCTATCTTAGAAATCAATGCCTTCATGCGCATTTACAAATCACAACTATTGTGTTTTTCCCTTTTATTGTATCCCATGTGTAGTCACTGCCATTGCAAAAAGTTTCCTCCTTTACCATCTGCTGCATCATCACACGGCAGATGAACTTCCCTCTTCCTCATGCTTCATCTCCCAAGACTGCATTTTATTTGCATCCTTTAATAATTTACCACTCGATCGCAGCCTGATTCAGCTGGAAGCCATTTTACGTGAAAACGTTCGCCAGATTGATCAACGAAGGTGTGCGCAGGAAGTCAAAAGGTTTAACGTAAACCTTTTAATAGCAACTTCGAATGTAAGTAAAGACAAAATGAGCAGTGATGACGACTGAACGGACATTCGGCAAGAAAAGTCTTTTAGGGGTGTCAATAATTTGGCCACGTGTTTTCTGAGGGAAAAACGCCATCGAAACCTTTTCAAGGAACGACGGTTCAAGAAAAGGTAAATACGTTCGGAAATCATCCGGGCGTAAATGTGTGCAATGCTCATTTGATACATGACTGCACGTGGTCCTCAAGGGTGCCAATAATTCTGCAATTGACAACGTATTCAAGGACCTCCCTACAAATCCGTTATAATTTGAATTTAAAGCCAAGATTAACAGACACACTATAAATATGAGCAATAGGGCCGCGTGAGCCCCTTCAGCACGCCGGTACCTGCTCCAGCTCCTCCTCGGCGTATTTCTGCCGGCTCAGCTCGTTCTCCGTTCCCTCCCGCAGCTCCCGCAGCCGCTGTGCCTCCTGCTTGGCAGAGTTAATCTCGTCCCGGAGTTTCTGCTCCAGGTTTACCTTCTCCACCTCCACTGTGCGGTGCTCCTCCTGGGCGATCCGCAACCTGAGCATCAAAACCGAGATTAACAGTGACCACAAACACCACGGGACAATCCGAGCACAGCGGCGAGAAATCCCGGCGCCTTGGAGTTTAAGGCATAATTAACTGGCTTAACTTCAGCAAAAGTTATCAACACAAACTAAAGCATGTTTTATATAGACGCACCCGACCAACAAACCGACACATCTATCCAGCACCAGTCAAACGTTTGCACATACCTACTTTATTAATAGGTTTTTCTTTATTCTGACTATAGAACAATAATGACGACATCAAAAGTATGAAATAACAGATTATATATGGAATAATGTGTGGGGAAAAAAAAAAAAATCTTCTAAGTAGCCATTTTTTACCTTGGCGAAGCTTTGTACACTACTGGCGTCATCTTAACCAGCTTCGTGAACGCTTTTCAGTTAACTGGCGAACCTTCTCAAAAGTTAATTAGTGGGATTTCCTGCCTCTCTCAATGCGTTGGAGATCAAACAGTAACTAGTACATAATAAAAATAGCCCTATTACATAACTATAGTGATCTAGATTATGCCAAGAACCGCTCAACTCTGTAAAGAGAAACGACAGTCCAGCATGACTTTATGTAATAAAACTCAAGGGATTAGATTAGATTGGATTGGATTAGAAGGTGTGTCCAAACTTCGCCAAGTTATTTACTTAATTTACCTAGTTAGTTACCCAGCTTGCTTGATCTTGTTTCTCCAAACTATTTAGCTACGTAGATAACATCTTCAACCCTTTTACTTACCTACTTCTCTTACTTTACTTTACCTATTTATTTACTTTGCCCACCTAATTACCATTCCTTACCCGTGTACTCGCTTTACCAACTTAACTTGCTTCATCTACTTACTACTTTAATTACTCAACCGACTTACTTAACAACTTTACCAACCTATTCGCTCACCCTACTTGTGTTACCTACACACTTCCGTTTCTCAACCTACTTACTTGGACGTATTGCTGCTACACTACTCGGAGGTTTACATTCTGTTGCAGTCGCTTACAGTGCATGTAGTCCTGCACTCATCTCACACTGCTGTGCATTTGCACTTCAGGCGGTCTTGTGTACTGTGCTACTGTTGCACAATGGTCCTAGACAAACAGCATTTCGTTCCGATGAATACAACCTTTCAGCTGGAGAGGAATGGCAAGAAAACCATTTAATGTTCTCAATATACTTGCATACTAACCCTACTTACTATTTGACTTACCCACCCAGCCTATGTATTCAGTACTTAATTAGTCACTAATTTATTTACTCTGAGGGGTGACTGAGTCCTCTGTAAATCTTTTTATTTATTCAATGCATTTTATGAATTCTGAATATTCCGGATGACCAGAATTACCGGTCTGAAGCTTGTCTGGGACGTCGCATGACAGGATTGAGGTCGCTAAAAATCACCAAAATGCAGACATGATTAAACGGAGTGGTCAAAGTATTGCGATAACGGGTAATGAACGATATATCGCGCAGCCCTCCTCCGTATGCAGTAAAAACAGAACCAGCTCTGTTTGATATCCGGGTACCTTTTAGTATTGCTTTATTAAACATTTATTGCTGCGCCTCGCGCACACAGACATGGTAACAGGAAGTCGTACTAAACGGAATCCAAACCACTAATTAATAAACTAAAGCGCTGAACCCCGTTCGAGACCCAAAGCTTCGTGTATGCAGGTGTGAAAAACACTTTCGAAAAGATTCTGCTTGCTCAAGGTCGCGGATTTTTTCCCTTCCATATCTAAACGGCACGTTGTACAGTTGCTAGGCTTCCAGCTGTCCTTGTTATTCCAGCCTCCAAAGCGGGCGTGAGGTACCCGTGACTGTAACAACACGCCTGTGTGCTGATGGACGCCTCCAACAGAGGCCAGCATAGGGTTCACACACGAGTGGGAATCTCAGGATCCAGTTACTCACACCACACACACACACACACACACACACACACACACACACACACACAAGTCCTTGTAACTGACAGTATCTGAGTGTTTGATCATCACTTAGCATTGTTTCTATAGCAAAGCAATGTAACTACAAAAGCAGATAAATTTCCCATATTGCCCGAGTAAATAAAGCACACCAAGACTTGAAAGAGACTATAAATAATATTATATACTTAGCATGATGATATATTGACGTATTTTATGTGTCCCAAGTTGAGGTTTGATAAATTGTAAAAAGGGACATAATTCTAAGCCTCCATAACTTAATTCCATAAGTTGACGCATTTCCTTTTGAAACAGGAAGTCGGAGTGATGGTGTCTTGAAGCGCTTGTCTGATTTACACAGAGACATAATAACGAGAGCCTTTTTTTCAGCAGTGAAGAATTTCTCACCTCCGCCTGTCCACTTCAACAAGGATGCCGAGATGCCGCGTGCTCCTGGAGTTTCGCCGTACGTTTGAACAGAGGTTGAGCGTCAACATTGCTGGTGGTGACAAAAACTGCAGGGTCACCGGAAGACGTCGGACGTCTCCGAGAGGAAGATACAATCCTACGACCGTTATTGTTGCACTCTAACAGATGGAGACGTCCCGACAGTGGATAAAGACAGATTCACGTTCTCCAAAATTCCGGCAGTGAACAGAACGAGTTCGGAAAACTCTCCTCTGAAATGTCGAAAAAACCTCCAACTCACAAAACATTGCCAATTAGAAGACACATTAACCAATTGTCAACAAGCTGCTACTGTAGAGCGTGACACGCCCCTGCTCTTCTAAAGAGCATTTAATCTGTGAAGAAAAAAAAAAAAAAAAATAGAGAATGAACGATCAAAAAAAATCGTTGAATCATTGAATTTCCCAGAAATGAATCTCCACAAATTTTTTTTCAGCTATATCATCGTATTGGTGTCAGACAGGCCAGAAAACTAATTCTGATTTCATGCGCTGTATTTGGAGGTGTATTATATCTACAGCTGACCAACAATGTTGAGAAGCTGCCAAGTTTAAAATGACATCACAGAACGAGGAAGAAGCGTTGCTTTACGGAAGACGTGGCCTCTTGTAGCTGTGACGGGATCAGCACATTTTCCTGGACTGCGGAGAACACGCCCAGGCTGCCCACGAATACCTCTGCAATGCCTATAAAAAGTCGAGAGACAAAGCGGCCCCATGGGAACGACCCGTGCATGTCTGACACACTGAGCACGCCTGGAAGGCAGGTCTCATGACCAGGATTGCGGAAGAAAATACTTCATTTGCAAGCATGTGTGCAAGCAAAATGATGAAATAACAGACCAAAATAAAGACTTGTTGAGATGAAATAAACGTGTAAACATGATTGTGTTCTACATCATAACCGGCTAACTGCTCAACGTAGTTAATCATTAGCAGGATCTTTACAAGGCCCGGCTCTCGTACAATGATTCCTAGATGAACTTCCCTGGAAAAAGGCAATGAATCCAACCTCGTCAGTCATTGTCACGAGAAATTGTTCTAGCCTCATAAACACCGTGTTTATTGTCCCACATTTATTGTAGCATATTCAGAGAGTCTGGAATGCACGTTTGTTTTGATACTGTAGGTACTGTTACAAATCTATACTCGGACATCGACTAATCATAAATTTATTAGCTAGCCAACTTGGTAGGTAAAAGCTCCAATGTGCTGCCCAGCTCCATGTTTTGTTTGAATGTAAACCTAGTCGATTCAGCAAACAAAAGCACGGAGAGCCTTTTAAATGCACGAATACCTGACGAATGAGTATAGACTTGTGACGATTCCTTCATAATCATTATCCTTTCCTGGTAAAGTGTTTGATGGTGATAAACTCCCTGTTCACACCTGGTGTTAGCATCCGTCTTCAGCGATCTGCTCAAAAGTGGACAGCCGAAATGCGCAACCGGCATCATGGACGGGTCTCCAGGGACCACTTGTGATCGGATTTCCTACACGATTCCCGCTGGAGGAAGGCCGCTGCGCACATTTATTTATTACATCAGCTTTCATCAGGCAGAGAAGTCGTGCGAATAACGTGTAACCTGCTTGTACGGACTGTTCCAATCGTTCCGTTTTTGTGGTCTGGTAACAAATCTTATAAACGAATGGAAGATGAACTGAGACGATGGAAGACCATACGAACGGCAGCTGCTTTCATTGGCGCCGTTGTAGCATCACCGTTATCCATTATCATTGGTGGTGGAAAACTACCGTTCAGCATCTCGCAATGATTGTAATGCACGGGTCTGTAATGTGTTATTCCTTATACGCTAAAAAGCTTTTGTTTTTTCCATCAGTAGGGATTTTTTTTTTTTTATCATCAAAATGATTTTTTTTTATCAAAAATGGCTGGGATCGCCAACCAGTCAAATTTAAATAGACAACACATATTTTGAATAAAAAATTGACTTTAAAAAATTTTTTTTTTTTTTTACATTTTTGAATCATAAACAATGCAAAACAACACATTTTTGCTTGTATAAGATTAAACAAATCAAATAATGCCTATGAACAGAGGTTTAATATTGTAAACAAAATGTACTACAGGTTCCTTATATCTTAGAAATAAATAAATAAATAAATAAATGCATTCATTCTCAACTTTGAATGAATAAACTACAGTGTCTGATCCACCGACTCTGAAAATGATCGAATGAAACTTAAACTCTGTAGAAAGAATAGAGCTCCAAAGCTGCTTAAATTGGCCGTTTTCTGTGGCCTTTGGTGTTGTTTTAAAGCTACTGAAGAGCTCGTTTAACAGCTATAAGGTGGTCGTGCAACTGTATAACCTATAACGCCTGTTGGTTGTTGCGAGCGGGAGCCATCATGCTATCGGATTTCCCGGGTGCAGATCTCGCAGGTCTTCCATGAAAGAACCGCAATTGCATAATAGGATGATGAACAATTAGAAGTGCACAGTTCTACGATGCACATCGTCACGTGTACTGAGGTATAATTACAACAGTTACTGCCCCATCCTAGTTCATGTTGTGTTTCAGCCTAAAAAGTAATGTTATTTCTCACTCGCTCAAAAAACCCCTCAGCAATTTTCCTGATGGAAATTAAATCAAAGACTTCCTGTGTTTTGTCTGGTTTGATGTATTACCAGGTTCGCCAGAAACCAGTTTAAGCCATGTTCAGACCACATTAAAATGATAACAAGTTAGTGCTGAGCTGTGCGTTTGTCTATTTTATTCCCAGGAAACATCTTACACACTTTACATATTTCTGACTGTAATAATTTCCTCGTTATGATGAAGGCTACATTTTGTTCGAATTCAGTTCCCGGAATGTCAGTACAGTCATTATTTCAGCAGGAAAAGAAATGCTATACAGCCGACAAGAAGCTTCTGAGACATGAAGGACGACGTGGAGGTGACACCCGGGCGTAAGACGATCCAAAAGAAGAATCGAGATGGAAAAATCAGAGCCGTGATTTAAAACACCTGCCGTGAACTTTGCCATTCGCCCACGCTCGCATTTCAGACGATGCATGCTTACTAGATTTTTCATACCACTTCAAAGATTTACTGACATTTCAAATGGACAGAATATGCTTGGTGTTACTGAAGTCAAACTTTTACGGGTCAAGCTTTTTTGAGTTTTATATGACTGAAATTTAAACGGACATTTTCGTTTTTCCTCAGTGCTTCGAAAAAAAACTCCCCAAAAACAATAGTTTCAAAAATAGGCAGTAATACACATTTTATTTATTTATTTTTGAGAACAGTAAACAGTCTGGACTTCTTCAGGTGTTTGAGCCAATTTACAGAAATGCTCTGAAGTGATCTGGAGATTGTATCGAGTGATCCATCCATCCATCCATTATCTATAGCGCTTTATCCGTCTGGGTGGCGGGGAAGCTGGAGCCAATCCCAGCATCT
>JAQQZR010000003.1:2353966-2381254 GCA_030068235.1 Notoglanidium macrostoma
TTTGTCTGTGTTGGCCCTGTGGTGGACTGGCGACCTGCCCAGGGTGTACCCCACCTCTCGCCCCAAGATGCTGGGATCGGCTCCAGCTTCCCCGCGATCCAGATGGATAAAGACGTATAGTTAATAGATGGATGGATGGATGTATAACATCAACCTTGAAAAGAAGCCCTGAACCACCGATCACGAAATATTGCCATATTTTAAAGTGAGTTTGGGGAATTTTCTTTTGTTCGAAAACATTTCAGCTTGCTTCTTTAATGGGAACAATCTCCTATATATCAGTATGACATCCAGACAGGAACTGTGGCTAGGTACAAAGGGATCAATTGTATCTCTAGCCATATGAAAATTCCATGCTGACTCAATCTGCTCCACATCAAATATTATCTAGTCAAAACATGTATTCAGGTGTGCAGCAGGAACCAATTCTTGGTCACACTGAAGCCATTAGTTTCTTTAATTACTGTACATTTTAAAAGTTGTGCATACTATTGTCTCAATAACAAGCGGGCTTAGATAAAAACAATGCTTGTGTTTCTTGAACTGTTTGTAGAGTAGACCAAAAATGTTTTAGTCAGTATTAGATCCAAGTTTAATCTGCAATACTGGGGTAAATGTGATGATAAGCAAAATCAAAATTCACTAAATGGTGACGTTATAGCCCTTTTCCACAAGCTGTCTCAGTTCCCGGAGGTCTTATTGAAATGTCTGTGACATTCTTTGTTCAAAATAGCAAAAGGATAAAAGCACCACAGTTCCCTCCTGACCCTGTATAAACAGTCCTGTTCATAACGGCCGGTTTGAGTGCCTGCTCCTTTAAATGATAACGAGCCACTGCTAACCCCACCCCCTTTCCCACCAGTCAAGGTATGTAGCACTTTCCATCAGATAAACGTCATAACTTTGTTCCTGCTTCTCAAGCGGTGAGTAGAGATACTCAGATTGAGGGCGTTATGATTCTAATGAGCTCCACCTGTGACATAGAAAGGGGAGCCAAATCTGAACGGCTTGTCGAAGGACATGTTTTCTGAAATCGGCATCCCAAAATAAACTGACAGGGGTGTGTTATTTCAGAGATTCTGGGTTGGTAGGCACTCCGGATACCCAAATGTATATGCACAATCACTGAAAAAAAGTTTTGCATAATATGTCCCCTTTAAGGGGGGGGGACAAATCTGAATCAAGTTAAAATGGTTAAATTTATTTAATGCGATGAATTCCTGCAATACTTGAATTCTAAAATCCTGGTTTTAACTCAAGTTAAATTTATTCATATTCGCACTCTATCATGTAATTAACTGATCAAGTTTTTATTATTAATAAAAAAGGTTAATTAATTAAAGGTTAATTAAAATCTCACGCTATAATGTTTGTGATGCCGTATTAAACTGTACGTATGGAGTTCTAATAAATCACTGGACGAAATTTGTACTATGAACTATTCGTACGGATTCTAATAACACAGCTTTTATTCTAATTAAGAGAGTTTGTAAACTCCAAGTTGCACAATGTCTAAGAAAATACAAACTGAACCGAGTCCAAGTTCTTCACTTAGGCTGTAATATGAATTTTACCCATCATTCACGATCACATGCTTTTAACATTACGGAAGAGAGACATCTCAGTACCCGTGCTGGGTAATATGACGATATAATATTGATATTGTGATGAATCGTATCACGGAACACTTTTCTGAGATATTGTGTGTATCGCTGTGATTGACAGGATGTCTGTGGTATCGTCATGTTTTGAACTTGTGATTTCCGTACAATGCAGAATGCTCTTGTGAAAATCTGTTATCGTACCGAATCAAATCATGGCCTTTTCATGTGCCCTTTTTTTCTTTGGTTATCTGGATTTCTGTCTGCTTAAAATAGGTATCGGTGAAAACGTGCGAGTGCGTGCCTGTGGGTGGGCGGGTCAGATAGCGAGAGCGGCTGTTGTGGCACAAGTCCTTGCAAGCAGCATTGAATAGTCAGTCAGCCAGCACATTTCTATTCAGGCTTGGAACAGCAACACGCTAAGAAACAGCGATTTCCCGTCTCTACACGTGCTAATAGATCAGAGTGAAGCCTTCAGCTCAAACATCTCAAACCTCTTGCAGCTCTCTATGGATTATTCAGATACAGCTGAAAAGCAAAAAAAACATGATCTGGGACTCGGATGAGTCAGCTAATGAATATTAATGAAAATCAGAGGCTTGCTTATGAATATTAATGAGCAGGCCTTATTTTCAGAGTAAGAATCACTTGAGATGTGTTTTATATATGTGTAAACACAATATAAATCGCCTGCAGGTTCTAAAACATGGAAGGGACAAAATGTTGTGGAATGTCCAAAAGCCGTTATAGCCAAGATACACGGTTGTGTCTTGTATCTTTCCAAAGCACCGAACTGTTACAATGTTACAAAGTGAAATAAAGGTCTCGTAATGAAAACATTTCACCACATCAACTACAATGTATTTTATTTTGTTGCCTCTGCGATTTGTTTGCCTGTCTAATCAGGATTGTGCGAAACGGATTTCCATGAAACTCGGTGGCCAAGAGCGGGTCCGAATTCACGGGGGTGGGTCCATGAATTTAATTTAACTTCCACTAACATTGTGAGACCACACTTAGGCTCAGCAGTGTTCTGCACTCAGGAGTAGTGACAAAACATAGTCAATGTAGAAATACATCAACTCCATTGGAAATATATCCAGACAAAATGGCTGCGATTACAAATTTGTGTATCATACAAGAGTTGATTGCCCTTTGCAGAGGTCTGCTCTCTCCCTGTGCCCTTCTAGTTCAACATGGTTTTTTTAAAAATATGTTTATTATTAGTCTTAGTATATGTGGAGCGTCCACTGCACGAGTCCCTGCGTACAAGCTATGACTACTGAAACAATAAAATATTAATTTTATTAATACTAACATCACAGCCTACGGAACTACTGTCCGAGACACAAAAAAAAAATAACGTGCACCTTCTGACCAATCAGATTTGAGAATTCAAATGTGCTACTGGGTAAAGAATCCTTAACTACTTTGCATGAAGCTTAAACTTTGGAATATAGAAAGAACTGAATTACATTCAGGGTTGCAACATATAATCATCAGAACTGAACACGTTTGATAATCAAACGGTTCAAACATTCAATTCTACATCAAAAAAGATTAATTTCGTACAAACTCGGCTAGCAAAATGACTTCAGGCTTCGGTGAGACAGCCATGTGGACATCAGCCTTTATTTTGAATTTCATCGGTTGGATTGAAACCGTCGAGACATGGATTTCACACGCTCAACGTCTAAAAATAAACAAGTTAAAAAACGTGTAACTGCTGATATGCTTTCTCTAAGGAGACGTCTCCGTGGTCAGAGCTTTGTGACAGTAAGTTTTCTGCTTCATGGTGACGGAGTCGCGCTTCCTTGGTAACAAGCTTTGTTTTCAGTCGTATTGACTTCAATAGAAAGGAAAAAAAGGGATGGTGAGGAAAAGGCTGGAATGATGACAAGAGCTAACGTGTTTCGTGGACGTTCACAACTGAATGTTCACAGCTGCGTGTTAACTGTAAATAGTGTGTATAAAGCTGTGTGTCAGTCACAAATACATGTAAAAAAATGACATATAATGCTGTGATAAGAGGAATGTAAAAGGATTATGTTCCAATATTGTACTGTTCCTGGAAAATATTCAACTTCACGGTGGTAACATTGCATCGTTTATCATTTTCCTCCGACACCACGACGTGGAGAGTATTATTAGTAAAATCATTTGTTAAATTAATTTAGAGAACAAACCTGTCATCAATTAAGGTCAATACCCTTCCCTAATGACATAACTGAGTTTTAATTTTAATACCGGAGGATATACGTTTTTTTGTTATTTTTTTTTTTTTACCCATGTCCACGTTTCTCTATTTTTTTTTTCCAGTTCAAATAAATTTAAATAAATGACCTTAAATGTTAATCATCGAAATTCAGATCTGTTATATTACCCTAGTCTCACGATCACACCCGAGCGTAATCTGTACTGCGCCATGTCACGGAGTTAAAAGTTTAAACTTTAGCACTCTTAAGCAGGTGCTTTACAAGGCCAATAAATCACCAACTCGGTCTAGAGAGCCAATGCTGTGGTTTTAACGAGCGAGTGAACAGGGACCCGGCGACTGGGGCTGATGTCGTAATATCACTCAGCGCCTGGGCTCTGTTCCAGCTGTTTCTGTCAAAAAACCCTACAGCGCCCTGGACTTCGGCCATGAAACTTCAGTCGGTGACGCTTCTCAGCAGAGTTCGACACGTACAATAATACAGGAAGGAGACATCACAGAGGCCGCGAGTCACTTCTCGAAGCTTGTGTGTTTAACGTTGTTGGGAAATGAAGGCAGGGAAAAGACCGAGCTGCGATAAAATGGTGGGTTCTTTTGAAGTAGGATTGTGTATGCTTAGGAACTGATGCGACAGTTAGGTTAAATTCAGGTTCGATCGAGCTCGCCGTCTAAAGTTTGATATAAATGCCGCAGTCGTGATGTCCATACTACAGTCGATATAAAATTAGATATAAAACTTTAACAATACTAGAAATCAATCAATACTACCACTTGTCATTGTCTGGCGTTCCTCGTACCGTGTTCATGCGCGCACTCACATACATGTTCTATACTGTGTAATCAAACTCGGGCAAAAATAAAAATTAAAATCAGACTACTCTCAAATTGCTATGTAAGGAATAACACCGCGTGTTGCGCCGTTATAGGAAAACAATCAACGATGGCGTGGTGTGATGAAGCGGAGTCACTGATAAGTTCAGTATTTTCCCTCTAACATGTCTCGGTGTTTTACTCCTCTTACACCACAGCAGTTTGCCAACGAGCACAATTTTATATATTTTTTTAAAGAATAACACTACTTTAGCTTTTAGTTAGTTCTTATCTTATTATTACAATCATGTATTCTTATCCTCTTCTTTATGGGCACTTAATTTCTGGTTGTTTATGTTCTATGTGCATTTTACTTTACTTGCATTATTTTGTAAAGTTTAGATTTAAGCTTTTAACTTGTTCTGATCTTTTTACATAGATGCATTCTTATCCTCTAATGTTCCCCCTGATTCCTGATTATTTACTCTTTGTGCATTTTATTTATATTTCTTTAAAGACCATTAAGCTGTATTTAAATGTACAAAAGTTGCAATAAAAATAAAGTTATTCTTATTACCTAAGGTTGTTGAACGTCCATGAAACGTGCTTCAGTTCTCACTTCAATTATAGCAGCGATAAACAGTCCTTCCCTCTGTTTCCCGCTCTCAGTAGAAGTAGCTTAACACAGCTGATGTTAGCAAAAAAACACTGAGCATAAAAACTCCTTGTTGAAGACTTTCCAGTGGTGGAAAACTTACTGACTGTTACAAAAGATGATGATGATGATGATGATGTGGCTGCCGGTGAGAGACAAACTGCGGCCACTGACCTTCCAATCTAAAATCCTAAACAAGGAATTTTTATCTGTGACAGTATTACAGTCGAATTACACCAAATCAGGTAGATGATTGACCTGAATGAGCAATACAGTACACTACAAAGACAAAACAACAAGCTTTCAGGATAAATTTAGCATAGAGTAATTAAGTGAGTGAGAGTAACTTAACCATGATGCCTCGCTCTTGCTGTATTTGACAAACTGCCATGAACTCCGTGAAGGCAGTGTGCTTAATGGGGAATGTACATCCCGTCTATTCTCAGCGTGGCTACATTTAGAGGCGGAACAATTTCTAAATCGGATTACAGCTCCACTCACTCGAACGTACAGCGTTTCTCCTGACAGACGCCAAATTGCACACTTTCAGGTCTAGAACCTAAGCTACGGAGAACAGGACGTTCCCTAACGTGGGGTAATTGCAAGAGAGATGGTGTTTACCCAAGATACATAGCGAGCGTATGAACAATGCCACTCGTGGGGCCACTGATACTGAATGCGCCAAATATCAACCACCCCAGCATGGATTATTTTCCTCTAACAACAGTTCCTACTAGACTGCAAGGAACATTGCTCATAGTCAGTTACATTACACATCTGCAGGTTATCAACATATAATAAAATGAATACCTGTTTAAAAAGAAAATGTAGTATGATGAAGGCTTGGGGGTCACAGAAAACTCATGTCTATTTGAGTTTCCAAAAGTTTTGGAACCCCTGGTGCAGACTATCGTCACATTTCTACCAAACGTTAAAAAGTGCACAGTCGGCATACCGTTGTCGGGCTGTTGGGGCTCTGTGTTGACTTGACCGAGCTTGTCAGCTCGACAGTCCGCGATCAAGCAGAAGCAGACGATCCACAAAGATGCCAGTTTGCTGAAATCCATAGTGAGACTTCTGGCTGGATCTGCGGAGGAGAAATGTTTAGACCGGATTAAATTTAAATACCGTTTCTTCCAAGGTACATCGTCCGACAGCTGCTCAGAAATAAAGCTGACTGACATTTCGGTTCAAAAGTTCACTTCGCTACCAGACCGATTCGAGCTGGTTTCAAAACTAACCTATTATTTCTTAACAAAGGAAGTTTTTTAAAAAAACAAACAGACAAACAAACAAACAAACAAACAAACAAAAAAACTCAGTGTAATGCTATTACAGGAAAATAATCAATGACAGGATGGTGTCAAGAGGTGGAGTTCATTATTTTCCTGAAAACAGCATGTTGCTGTAATACTTTATTTGTTATATATATTTATACCAATTCTCTATTTATTAAAAAAGCAACACATTTTTAACCATTTATAGTTACATTTACTGCTACAGAATGGCTTAAACTATTGCTAGAGCTGCTGATATGGAATGATGTTATTGGGGGGGGGGGAGAAGGGGGCGTGGCCAGACATACATTATTAGAGCGGAAAAATACTGGAAGCTGAATACGAGTTATAGCTGCAATCTCTATTATTAGAGTTTAGCCAGACATGTTAAGAAAATAATATTAAATTTAATTCAATTAAAGGTCAAAATTAAATTATGTTCTATTTAAAAATTTTAACAAAAATATATAAACTAGATGCTTAGGGTAAACAGCAGTGAAGATTGTTTTCTTGTATAGGGATGTCGCACTGATGAACAACATGCCAATTTAATTTTCTTAACTTAAATCCAAAAGAGGTTTTGTTGCTATGCTCTGAAGTCAGACTTCATGTCCAACTTGATAACCATCGCGACGGGTGAAATCTGTTGGCTATTTCTGACCTACCGTCAATCATCCCAAGCCTACTAAAGACATGAGATAACAAGGAAATAATGTCCACTCTGATTTCAGGTAAACTTAAAGTTACAGTTAAAATCTCAACTCTAAACTTTTAAGCCCCTGTGTGTGAAATTATATGGAAGAATTAGTAAAAATTTGTATTTACTTGCCAACAAACTTTGAATGGGTTTTTAACTGCAATACAGAATTTTCCTTCAAAACTATTCAGTATGTCCAAGGTGTGGTTTACTTGTAAGGCAAACGTGACAGGAACATCAACGTAATGAGTTCTTCAGAAAAATTGTGCAATTATTACACCGAGGTCAGGTATTTTGTCCCCGCTTGCTGTGTTGGGAATAGTAATGGAATGGTGTGTAATTACATAATAAATAGCATTTTAAAATATTTAACATACTGCGCATGTTCTTCTATGATAGTGGGATCAATAAAAAGCTTAAGTATTTGGTATGCGTGTTCAATCTTTTAACAAAACAGGTTATTTTCCTATAACAAAATGTTCCAAAGTATTTTTTATCCATTCATAATTATAGATAATGTTGTGGAAAATAAAAAATAATTAAAAAAAAAAAAATATAGAAGATTTTGAGAGGAAAAAAAAGTCATAATACTTCTAGAACATTTTCAAGAATAAAGAAATAAACATTTTGAGAATAAAGTCAGAACATCGAGTATAAAGCGGTAATTTTTTTTTTTTTTTTTTTTTTTTTTTTTTAGAATAATGCGGTTATATTTTGAGAATAAAGTGCTAACATTTTTTTTAATTCAGTTCAAGAATAATGTCATAACATTTTTTAAGAATAAAGGTATAAACATTATAGTAATAAAGCTGTATAATTTCAATAATAAAACCGTAATATTTTGGGGAAATCGTGACATCATATATCGTGATATGATATGAACTGAAGCTGAAACTTAAACAGTTACAAATTTTCTTCCCCTTAGAAACAACACTTTGCAAAATGTTGCACTCAGCTTCATATTTTGAAAGAAAATAAATCCTTTCCTTAAACAAATATTAATTCATTTATTTACTTGTTTTTTCCAAATGCTTATGTAATACTAAGCCGCATATCCACCTGTGAGGTGATTAGTTGGCATGCTAGCAAGGTTAGCTTAGCTGTCTGTGCTGTTATTCCTTCAGTTCAAAGCTAATTCCTTCGGTGCCATTAGATAAACTTTGCGTCTTCTCTTTTTTAAAAAAAAAAAACCCCATATATTTCACATAAATGAGAAGTTTACTGAGGTTTAAATGACACACATTGAAAACATTCAGAAACAGAAGCAATATCACTCAGTGACATATCACGACATTTAACGTTAAGCTAGCTATGCTAATACAGGGAATAAAAACGCCATGACACAACTATGTGTTGCCAGATTCTACGGCTTTTACGTTCTCCCTGCAAAACGTTCATTTGATTATTTTAAATCTTCGTGAATGGGTTGTAATGTAATAGAAATGCATATTACGATTATCTTATGTGAAATTTATAAAATTTTCAGTTGTGAGTAGGATGTAAAAAAAATCGCTTTAATATGTGACATTGCGGAATTAAGCGTTCGATCTGGCATCCCTGGGTCTTTCATACGCTAGCTCGCGATTTTAGCACTAACTGTCATTTTGTTTAAATAACTGACAGTTGAAAAGTACGTAGTATACAACAAGCGCTAACAAATCGAGCTAAAATGTATAAAATTATGTATGTAGGCAGGTGGGTCATATTAGAAACCGTGTCGTTTACGGTAACAAAGAGAAAAGAGTGACAAGTTTAAGGGAAATTGTTAGTATGTATGTAATGATAAATGTTAGGTGTAATACCTCAGATTTGCGTCGACTTTTTGGAGATTTATTAAAAATCACAGGATCCTTTATGTCCTATTCCAGCTCCCAGGAGAGTCCCGACCGCAGCTCTCCATTGAGACACCTTGCAAAAACAGCTGACAGCCTGGACGCTTGTTACACCAAATAAAAACAGTCCTTCCTTGTTTGTTTAATTCAGGAATAAGAGATGATATCAGCTCGTCGCTTGTTACAGCTCGGTGTAGTGCGTTCAGCTCAGCTCGACCTGCATTGCAATGGATCAGTATGGAGTGCCTGTACACCAGCCAACAGAGGGCTGTGGGGTGGGAGGGGGGAAAAAAGGTTTTAACCAGCTAAACTCTGGAAATTACAGTCCAAACGTGTGCTAATCCTTTTAATAAATCCCTCAGCGATCCTAATTCAGCGTGCACTTTAAAGACAAGCTATAGCTGGCTGTCTATATGTTCCCTTTTTCGCCTCATACTCGCCCCCGCTTCCTCACTCCTCACTAGCACGCTTTTTTTTGAAAGACTGCAGACAGGGTTGCCAGATCTTTCATACAACACACTCATGCTAAACCATAAAACCAGACCCCTACACCCTAAATATGGTCATATTCAATTATTCGCAATACTATATATTACATAATGAAGCTTGTAGTTTGCTTTAAATGCTCAAGAAACTATTAACCAAGGCAATAAACATTTGGTTCGCGAACGAGTCGGCTCTTCGAGTCGGCTCTTGTAGATGAACCAGAGTCGACTCGCATGGTGTATATGAACAATGGCATTTACCTGCGTCCACATTAACAACGCAGCTATTCATTTTTCTTGTTCAAGTACATTAATGCTAGGATTGGAATTTTATTGTTGTTGTTTCTTGAAATTCTCTTTACATCCGGACAGCAATGAATAAATAAAATGCTCTGACAATAGAAGGAAAAAAGCATCATCTATGGCAGTCGCACGGCTGTAAAAACACAGTCCACTCTGCCGGTGCAGTCGTTGCACATGATTGGAGTCTTCCATAAGCCTATGCAGACATATTGCCATGGCAGTGTGAGTGCTAAGAATAACCATGTTCATCGTTTAGGTGTTTTCTGAACATGTGAATGAGACATGAGCTAGTTGGATACGACAGTGATGCACTACGCTCCTTGCCCCAGCGCTGTCTCTCATGGAATTGTCCTCCAACAGTAGTCAGGCAGTGCGCATTCATCCGCGTTGGAGGAGTAGCTTTGGAGGGAGGGCTGAAGGGAGGAGGTGGGATTTTTCCCCTGGATACTTTCCAAACACCCTTGCTGGTTTCTTCAAAATGACACACCCTAGCTTTAAAGAAACAGTGTTCAAATGCGACAGGCCTATAAGTGGTGTTTGAATTCAGATTTTATTTTCAATTCTATGCATATTAGGATGATTAGACCTATGGGAGGTGCAGTCCGACATTTCTTTAGTTTCCCTTCTGCGACTTTAGTTACTGCCTACTATGAGGAATAAAATCTTATAACCATGATTAAATCGGTTCCTGTCATACACAGTACAACTTCTCATTAAATGTGAATAGAAACATTATGTAGAAGAATAGAAGTAGCTGAAAATATTTTTTCCATTAGTGAGAAGTGCTTTGCACTTTTACTGTTAGCTTGCTTTGATAATCTGCCAACAAAGCTAGTATGAACAACCATTTTCCACACTGATTAATTAAATAATTATTTAATTTGAGTCAGCTTTAGGAGTTATATATGGATATTACTGTGTAAAAAAAAAAAGCCACTGGACAGGCCACGCCCACCAGCAACAAAAATAGCAGTTGCTACGCACCCACAAGAGGCAAACCACAAATGACACAAGTGGCTTGTCGATTAGCTACTGTGAATGTAGGGTGATAGTGATGTATCCGTCATAAATGAGTCGGTTCCATGAGTCAGATCTTTGAATCTGGACATATGCAAGCCATTTTTCTTCAATCTTTGTGTAATTTACCCAAACTGCTACTCTATCCAAGGAGCATTGTTTGTGAGGAAGGAACATTTCCATCACAGAGCACCATGAACACATCTGAGGCAATTATTGTAGCCAGTCCAACTACCAGTATGCTTTTGGGAGGTGGGAGGAAACTAGAGGACCTGAAGGAAACCGTTATTTAACAATTACTGAAATAGAATTTATAAAATGCAATGCAATTAATGTTATTTTGTTGATTAGAAGGCTGTCATTATAAATTAATGAAACCATTTCAGCCTCTATTAAGCAAAAATAAATAAAAGTCATTAACAATCATTTGAGAAAAATTTAGCAATTTCTTTATGAAAAAAACAAAAATCTGCTTTGGAGCTCAAAGAGTCAATTTTATTGAGGAGCTGAGTCAAATAATCTGACTCACTGAAACGATTCAGAATTCCAATCAATACACATCGAACGTGATGAATATGCAAACCGCACACACCCTAATGTCCTTCTGCCATCCTAAATAGTTATTTATTTAAATCATAACCAGAGTAAAAATGCTCACATATTTGAAGATGAAATAACTGATGTTATTAATGCATATAAACAGCTAACATCACACCTGCTGTAAAAAAAAAAAAAAAAAAAAAGCAGAAAAAAGTTCAAAGTGCCACAATTATATGTAATAACTCTACACCTGGCAACACTGACTGCGGTGAACGCGGTTATTCTATTTCCGCCTGTATTTTACCAAATCCCGCCTCCTGTCTGTGATTGGCTAGTGGTACCCTGTTTTCTGCATTATGATTGGTTAGTTGTTCATAGCCACGCTGTCTAATTGGCAGATTGCTGATAAGCATGAAGCGCTAACGCTAACTTCAGTGCGGAATGCGGGTGATAAAAGAAAAATCCTGAACAGCCCATGCTGGACTGCAGAGGGGTTAGTGTAAATGCTACCACACTGCCACCTACTGCACAGGTGCTAAAATTACAAGTTCTTTTTAAACACGTGCATTGTTCACTAGTATACTAAATAATACAGAAATGTATTTCACCAAGTAACAGCTCTGCTCAGTATACACTTGGATAAAAATGGATCAGTCATTTAACTTTGGTGAATAAATGAAAGAAACATTTCTTCTTCTTTTTAAAATTTAACAATTCAGACACAATTTTAAATTTGGATGGATTTAGTCATTGGTGAAAAAAGTACTGAGCAATAATATTTAAGTGAAAGTACAGATTTACATCGTAAAGTACATTTTACTTGATTAAAAATGGAAGTATAATAAATAAATTGAGCCAAAAATAAATTGATTCATAGCCAATTTAGGTTACCTTCTGGTACATTTACATTTATGTCATTTGGCAGACACCCTTATCCAGAGCGACTTACATATGTCTCATTTATACAACTGAGCAGTTGAGGATTAAGAGCCTTGCTCAAGGACCCATCAGCGATAAGTTGGCAACATTGGGATTTGAACTCAACCTTCCGCTCACTAGGCCAACATCTTAACCACTGAGCTACCACTGCCCTTTAGCTTGGTTTGGTGCTCCGGTTTCCTCCCACAGTCCAAGGACATGCAGATTAGGTCAACTGGCTACTCTAAATTGCCCATAGGTGTGAATGCGAGCGTGTGTGAGGTCTGTGTTGGACCTGTTGTGGACTGGTGACCCAGGGTGTACCCCGCCTCTCGCCCGAAGATGCTGGGATTGGCTCCAGCTACCCCGCGACCCAGATGGATAAAGCGGTATAGATAACGGATGGATGGAAATATGAATATTACACTATTTAGAAAGATTTGAGAAACCTCATATGCAGTTGTAATGGATCAAATTAGACAAGTGGACCTAATGAAGTGGCTGGTCCAGGTCTACGGATTCACATTTAAATTGATACATAAGTATATTTACCAGCTTTTAAGATGCTCTCTTCAGTGGTCCAGGATGTCCTGAATTTTGGTAGGAGTACAGTTGCAGTAAATCATCAGCTCAGGTTCTTTCATGATCTCTCCAAAACGTTTCTGGATCCCATCCTGCAGGGCGTCAATGAGAGGTCCACACACTTTGCAAGCTGACTCCAGCTTCTTCAGCTTGTCCTGCAACTGGTGAAGTGTTGGCAGCAGGAAGCCCATATGCACAGATGATTCCCCTTGGAGGATGTCAAGCGCCATGGCAACCGGCTTCATTACAGCAGCGTACTCAGCAAAAAATCCCATTCCAGCTGGATTGAGCCTATAAAAGATGTAAAGAGGAAAATTAGCTATTTCTGGTACATATATTTATTGCACATTATCCATGTTAAATAAACAAATAAATATAAAATAAAAATAAGTTAACAAACTATTTCATCCAAATCAACTACAATTATCATACAACCATGTAAAGAAAACTACATCATATTGCAATATGTTAAACTTAAGACAGGTGGATTCACCCACATTAATCAGGAGTGCTGACATCGGTTTCATTACTCTTGAACAAACAATGTGAGTTCTGCCAACTTACATCTTTATCTTCACTGCTGTACATACATTGCGGATTGCTTTTCTCCTTGCTCCTTCTGAATGTGCACAACCCCTTTTACAGCGAGGAACAGGGAGCTCCAACGGGTCTGAATGGGTGACAGGAACTTGCACTGTTTCAAATGCCGTGGTTGACCTGCTGGTTTTATTCCAAAGAGCATTGTATTTTGTAAAAGCAGACCGAGCCAGCCTCTTGTATGGCTGATGAGATGTTGTATGTTGATGAGATTGAAGAGATGGCATGCGCACTTTTGGTGCTTTGGAAGTTGGTACTCCAGGCCGGTGTCATCATCCAAAATAGCAGACACATCTTGATACTCCACCTCTAACTCACTTTCATCTTCTGACACATCATCAAGAATGGAGTCTCTCTCCTCCTGTCCATCGACGACTTCGTCCTCTTTCTCCTCCACACCATATATTCGAAAGGCATTCAGGAAGTTTGAGCCACCGTCTGTTGTCGTCCTGGTGTCCCAACTTTCTCCCTCATGTGGTATTCAGAATGGATTTCTTCTAATGCTGCAGCAAGGACATCAAACGTGTGCGAGTCTTTGACACGTCTACAAGTCAGTGCAGCGGAGTGCCTCTAGAGAGTTGTGGTCTATCCAGTGACAGGTGATACCTAAGTAACTACGTTGTCTGGCAGACCAGCAGTCTGTTGCGGTAGCAACATGGTTCACAGTGCTCAACTTTTTGATGATTATGTTCTTCATGTTCTTTGCAGCTTCCTGTATTGTACAGCATAACGTTTTCCTTGTCATTACTGAACACTTAGGTTGCAAGGTTTCTAAAATTGTCTTGAAGGATGGTGTCTCAACCACAGAAAATGGTTGGTTGGCTTCACATACAAAACTTGTCAAGCGTTGCTTGTGTTACCTGCTGCGGAGGGACAGCGAAGGAATTTGTGATCTTCGCATTCTTTTTAGGAGGTTCGTCAGAAGAGGAGGATTTTCGCTTTCAGTGGGACTCTAGAATCAAGTCAGGGAATTTATCCATTAAGACAGACTCATCACCACACCACAGCATGACGGTGGGGATACTCTATGACCTAGATATTTGAAAAAAAACATGCTCAGTGCCTAACAGAAAAAAAAGTTTTGTTTATTATAAATTGTTTTATTCACTTAAATTCACTTTAGTTTCTCTCCACCATGGTGACTGTGCTTTGCTGTTCACGGACTGCAGTGTGATAATAAATTACTCCAAAGCAATGTACATTTGACTGTTATTTATGACGTTATAACAGGCCTAACGTTAGCCTATCCACAGCCAAAACACATATACAACTTAGCGCAACGTGTTTTCTCAAGTTCAAAGTGGAGTCCTTGTAGGCTGAAATGCCAACATGTTTAGGCAGACACATATAACAGCGCATGACATAGCTGTTCTTTTTTTTTTTTATAGTCTGTAAGGTAAACATAGATTGAATGTGAGGGCCAGGGCTGTTCTGCGTCTTCTGATTCCGAATCACACGCCCTTGTTTCCGCCATTGCTTCCTGCTTTCAGTCACTTTGCTTCTGGGCGTGGCCGCGGAGAGTTTGTGTGTGGTCATGTGACTGCCCGGCTCCGTTTGATTGGTGAAACGGTGTTAGTGGCTACGTTTGATTGGCGAAAAAGAGTCATGTGACAGAGCCTTTGGTGGAAGTCTCTGACGAAACAAAAACAAACCACTGTGTACTGAAGAACAGATGAAGAAAAAAAAAAAAAAAAAAAAAAAAAGTAGCGCGCGGAATGTATATGTAACGGAGTAAAAGTAGCGTTTCTTCACAAATATACTCAAGTAAAAGTATGTTGCATTAAAACTACTCTTACAAGTACAGTTTATCCAAAGCGTTACTTAAGTAAATGTAACGCGTAAACTCTGGTGGCTATGAAGGCATACTTTTTTTTTCAAAGCTTCCTCTTGAAGAAAAAGTTTAAGACGGGTTTCAAAGGGATCACTAACAGTGAGTTTGCAGAGGTTTTGCTACACAGAGAGCTAGCTGGTAAAGGTCATGTGCTTTAAAAAACAACAAAACAGTGCAGTAGATTCTGTGAAGGGTCGGCCGGCCACACCTAAGAAAGGTGTGATATAGCGAGAATGAGGAATGCAGATGTGGACTCATTATAAGGTCAACCGTTTTGTTTTCTTCTGTATATCTTATCTGTTCTTGCTGAAATGTGGACAGGATGTGTACTAATATCCTGACTATGACACAGCAAATCGACTGATACAGACCCCGTTACACATGAACAGGCTTTCACCCAGACTAGCTGAGCTCTTGCATCTTTCAAGCAGCAGCACATCCACAACAACATGCACGTTCTGCTTCCTCATGCTATAGACATGTACACTAATGTGCTCTACAGAAATGTCTTAGTGCCTACAGTGTTTCATTGGCTAATTATTTTTGCCCTAGTTATCTTTGCACTAGTTATTTTGCAATCCTGTTATGCACATAAGGAATCTAAAAAAAAAAAAAGCTCCTTGTGAGATAGACTGCTTCCTCAAAATGACCACATTACTCAGTCACCACAATGTTTCTGTTCAGAAGACACAAGTGAATGTAGCTGACATGGCTGTATAAGTGGTGTCGGGGTTAAGGACGAGTTTATTGTTGGAGGAATATATTCTGCACTGATATATCACAGTACGCTACAGATACAGGATCACAGTGCTCTGGGTATGTTTAAGCTATCAATCATTAAATGTAAATATATCTTTTTAAAATTATAGTTTTACATGGAGCTGAGATAAGACAATATAAGGACCGGGGTGGGGGGGAAAAAGTTACTTTTAAATTACAATTTATTATGAAAATATACACATTGTTTTTTTTTTCTTGTTTGTTTTTTTCTAATATAGCAAAAAGGAGTCACTCATAAAATGTATGTGTTAAGAATTTGTGTCCAGTAAAGTTTTCAATGGATGTTTTCTCCCCTCAATGCTTGTGCACTATATGTGTAGACAAAAGATAGTTTTCAAATCTGCTAAATGTCAATACGGCTGAATTCTGGAAAACAGCCGAAAAAAACACACCCTGGCACCTTTAAGAAGCGACAACGAAGAGGAAATGTTTTTATTTACTTCTAATCCTACTTTTTAAAATTGGGTCTTCGTCGTGTGCCTGCAGTTATGTTTCTGGATGCCTTGTGTACGAAGTCAGTTTAACAAACACGCTGCTAAAAACAAAAGTCTGCCGAAAGATAACTAAAACCTCAGTAGCAGAATGCCTCACACAGTCAACTTCACGCTTTCAAGGCGTATATATACAAGTCTAATCAGTTCAGTTTGTAGTCAGATAGCCAGCTACCAAAATGTCCGCGATGTTTCTGCACTATCATGTCATCATCAAAGCAGAGAAGAGCACTTACACACTCTGTTCAGATGCTTTAATAGCTTAATTTAAATACGTTCAGGTTCGCAGGGAAACTGGAGCCAATCCGAGCTAACTTCGGCCGAGAGTTAGGGTACACCCTGGGCAGGTTACCAGTCTATCCCAGGGCTAACACAAAGACAAACAACCATTCACACTCAAATTCACACCTATGTGCAATTTAGAGTAGCCAGTTGATCTAATTTGCATGTCTTTGGGATGTGGGAGGAAACCAGAGTGGCCAGAGGAAACCCACACAGGCAAGGAGAACATGAAAACTCTACAGAAAGGCTCCCATTGGCTGGCAGGTTCGAACTAAGAACCTTCTTGCTGTATTCCTTACTTCAGATTAGATAGTTTTTAAATACTTTATGGTAGCACCTTCATATGTCACTGAATGCCAAAAATCTATGTTTTGGAGATCATCTTGCGCAAGCCTTCTCCACATTCCATGTATGAAATGTAAAGAGAGTGATGCGGCTGTGTTGTGTTTTCATACACCAAATATTTGAAACCTTAAACATTCATTAGTCTCCATCTATCACTGATAGATGTCATATTGATGACATATTTTTCATTTTAGTGTTTAACTACCTTTTATTATTTTTATTTGCTACTTTTATTTATATAATTATTGTACTTTCAGCCATTTTTTAAATTATATTTGTGTATATTATACATTATGATTTTCTTCTTTCTGTCACAGCAATTATTGTATGCATTATGATTATTTGCCTATATTTTATAAGTTTTTGTTTCTTTATTTTTCTGAATTGTGCTTTACACTGTAAAGCACTTTGAGCTTCATTTTAAATGCATGAAGAGTACTATATAAATAAAGTGTATTTATTTATTTTGATTAATTAACTGATTAACCGATTAACATTTTTGCTATGAGCAATCAAGGTCCTATAACTCATGAACCTCAAAACTATGAACACTGGTAGTGCTATCAATAAATGTATGCGTTTTTCAGGTGTCTGAAGAACCTGGACCAAAATGCAAAGCATCAAGTGTGTGGTGGTTGGAGATGGAGCTGTGGGAAAGACCTGCCTTCTGATCTCCTACACCACTAACGCCTTTCCTAAGGAGTACATCCCTACTGTGTTTGACAATTACAGCTCAGAGATCACAGTTCAGTCCAAACCCATCAGTCTTAATCTATGGGATACGGCCGGACAGGAAGCGTATGACCGCCTGCGCACCATATCTTATCCTCAGACCAATGTCTTCATCATCTGCTTCTCCATCTCTAGCATTACCTCTTTTGAGAATATCAAGCTGAAGTGGTATCCCGAGGTATCAAAACACTGCCCCAATGTACCCATACTTCTAGTGGGAACCAAAAAAGATCACAGACGGGATCCAGAAATATTGCAAAAATTAAAGGAACAGAAACTGACTCCTGTCACTGAGCATCAGGGAAAGGCTCTGGCTCGAGAAATCAAGGCTGTCAAGTATCTCGAGTGCTCAGCTCTCAACCAAGATGGGGTGAAGGAAATATTCGAAGAGGCTGTCATTGCGTACCTGAACCCAAAGCCTCAGCCTAAAAAGATGTGTGTATTTTTATAAAGACTGTTCACTGACGATGGAATTTTGTTTCAAACATCATTGTATAAAATCACCTTAACTTCAGCTGCATCTCTCCAGTTCATAATTTGTTTCGACTACATGTGTACATGGGAATTAAAAAAAAAAGTCTTGCTCATGCAGTACTTATTTGTGCTTGTTCTTACCCTCAGTATTTTCTAAAACATTTTGTTGGCTCTAGTCCCTAACGCTAGTAGCCTAATTTAAAACACCACAATCATGAATACATATATGAATGCACAATCATGAATGTAGGCAGTTACAAAGGATGCTGCAAATGCAAATGTTTTTGCCCCACAATCTTTGATATCTGACCACTCATTCATGTCTCCCACTTGTGCAACATTTTTTGTTGAGTACTGTGGGGCCCCAGTCTTGATGCACTCATCTATTCTTAGATGACTCGTGAACATTTTTGGTAAGCTTTCTAAAAAAAAACCAATCAAATAAACCCTGTTACTACTGTCCTATGACCATGTCTCATGATTTGTAATGAAACACATATGAAATTAGTCACTGCTGATTTTTGTATTTTGATGCTGAATCATAGGCATAATGGATGTGAATAGTCTGTTAGTCATCAGTTGTGGTGGCGTTGAAGTGTCTAGTATCCAGTATTCTGTTAGTGAGACTTGCATCAGCAATAAAGAAAAAACTTCAATTTTTTTTTAAGAGAGATTCTAATCCAGAGATTCTGTGATGTTTCTGATTTGTAATTTTATGCAAAAAAACATATCCATTTCACATCTGATCATATATATGACACGATTATGTGAGTAATAAGTGCTCACCTGAAAATCCTGTGAAAGTGCATTTCAACATGTCTTAAACATGCCCTGAAGTGACAACATGACAAGTGAACAGTATTTGAGCAAATGTGGAAAAATTTATATGCAAAAATGCGTGCATCATGTATTAAAATTGCATAATAAATATAAAAACAAATGCACTACCTTTGAAAAATACATGAAAGAAATTCAGATGTATTTGAAAGGTTGTTTGAGAAATCTTGGTTCTTGCTCTTTGAATGATGATTCACTTGTTTTCAGGACACAGTTACTAAAATGGAGAACTAGCCATAATTTACTGCCAAAGCACAGTTGTCAGATTCAGACTGAATGTGAAAGAGGAACCCAGCCCAGTCTTCTGATTGTTGGAAATGAATAAGCTGGTTTCTTTTACCACAAACAGTCGACTCCATAATGAGAGAAATAAAAAACATTTAGCATCACATAGAGACTCCCTATTTTACCATTGGAGTTAAAATCAAGTCAAGTCAAGTCAAGTGTCTTTTATTGTTAAAATGTATACAAAACTAGTCATAAGACACTATATCGCCAATATATTAACACTATACTGCCAATTAAATGTTGTTGGCTTTGAAGAAAAGGGATCCATCGTGAACGTTGCAGGTTATTAGAGCTCAAAAGAGAAAGCTACCGTAAAATGATGAACTTCTACAAAATTTGAAACTTGTTCCAAAGATCGGAAATGCAGTGTAGCAATGCAGGGATTTGTGAATCTATATAATTAATATTTTTAAACATATATTCTAATTTATATCCAGTAAGTTTATTAGGAGATCGGGTGAGTACAACTGTCTAAAAAAGTAAAAACTTATGCTCATGCAACGTTTTGTTAACCTCTTTGAGATCCCGGTCCTGATAAGTCCTCAGATACAAACATTTCTGAGAAACATATGAAATTAGTCATCATTGATTTTTGTATTTTGGTGCTGAATAATTGGCATAATGGATGTAAATAGTTTATTTTAGTGTTTATGGAGTCATGTCAAGGTGTTTTTCTACTTATCTGTTCCCTTGAGAATACTATGACATCTGTGCTTCTGTGTATAAGTACTCCTAAACTTTCTTCATTAAATCAGACTGAGTTTAACACGACCTTGTGTCAGTTAGATCTTTGTCCAAGCGCGCGCTATGACACTATATATGTGTCTATGTGTGTGTGTGTGTGTATGCGTGTGTATGCATGTGTGTAAATATATATTATAATATTATTATAATTTATAAAAATTATAATTAACATGTTTAATTAAATTAATTGTTCTCCATTAACTGTTTTAACAAGTATCATTGATTAAAATGTAAAGGTCATTTTCACAGTTGGAAACATTTATGCAAAACATAAATATAAAAACATGCTTATTTATCTCATAAAAGAAATAAAAAGCTTCCATAATTCATAAGGTTTCAATTATCAGTTGGTGGATGTGGACTCACTTGCCAGAAGGTAATAATTGTGTTCCCACACAATTTCTTCCATCTTTTTATGGCCAGAAGGACATCGCAAATAAACTCTGAAGAAATAAAAATAGAAAATAAAAATACAAATAGAAATAAAAAGTGGATCGTGGATCATAAAATGAGATTCTTCCAGTGTAACAGACAATTCACTGTGAAATCCAATGATATTCAGAAATTAGGTGAGCTGTGTCTCAACTGGAGCTTCAGAAAATATTGCACTAATTTAATTTAATATTTTAGATGAAGCAAGGCATTCAAGTGCCTGAAGATTTTGTAAGTAATCATTAACAATGTGTGTGCTCCTGAGATACTCAACTCAACAGCAAACTACAAGACTTGTCACAACTGTTTTGAATCGACAGACTTGATAAAGTCTAATAAGACTTAATCCTGGTTTACACATTGACATTAGTAAGCTGTATTCTCTTTTTCATTCTTTATCCATTTTTGACTTTGCTTTGAGTGTTGGTTTATCCTTTTGACAAGCTGTTTTAATTAAATTAAGGAAATTGTATTGTGAATTTTGTACAACCTTACTGAAAAATAATATCTGGATGACCCTTACTGGGTCTTTTGTTTGGCACTTTCAGATTTGAAATACTTAACCTCAAGTAAAAAGTGTTGCAATAACTGTTTCATGGCCAGTTTCTCTTCCTTTTCACTCTGATAATACTGAAACTGAGGTGATCTGTAGATCATACTAGGAGCAACAAACCAACAAACAACTAAAGCATAACTAAACACTGACAACCTCAGTACTGAATTCTAGTCAATGATTATAATATACTGAAACATCTTCATAAGTGTGAAAAGGCAAATTAACTGAGATAAAAATAAATGTGCGTTTACACCCACCCAGTGGCCACAGCGTAATATTACATCCAATAGAAGAAAAGGGAAGGGAAGAAAAGAAAAGAAAAGTACATCGATTCCCAGGTGTGGAATTTCGGTGTTAACAGCAGCAGAATGACAGTCAAAGAATTATAGATAAAAATGTAATACAAAAAATATAAAATACAAATAAACTATATATACATTTTTATACAAATACTTTATTCAAATAAACTATAATGTATAATATAGTATTTACAGTGTCCAAAAGTACACATAGTGCTACACAGTATAATAAAGAGCAGTAAACAAATGAACAAACAAGTTCAGTATTACAAGTGCTCATACAAGTAAAGTTATTTAAAGTGTTCAAGTATCTGAAGGGTTCAAGTCAATATATAAATTAAATTGGAAAGTGTTTGGGTGAGGTATAAAAGTGTGTTTAGCTAAGGATACATATAAGTAACTCTAGCACTGGACGGAAGTTTTGAGGGAGTAACAGCTAGGGAAAAGGCATAGACTGTCGGCCATTGCCTGATCAATGTCGGCCCAAAGGGGCACCTGAATCCCTCCATCTTGCACTTGGGGGAGATGAGCCTGTAGGTAAAGCTGCTCCCCATCTGCCACAACTCATTATAAAGGGGATGGGAGGGGTTGCCCAGAATGGTCCTGATTTTATCCCTTAACCTCCTTTCCACCACTGCCTCCAGACTGTCCAATTTTAGTTCAACAACAAAGCTGGCGTTCCTCATTAGTTTAAGTCTGTTAGTCTCCCCATTCTTCAACACAACAAAGAATAGTGGTAGACAAACTGGTCGACCATCTGCAGTAGGCTGCTGTACATGTCGAAGGACCTGAGCCTTCTAATAAAGAACATTCTACTCTGTCCCTTCCTATACAGCGCCTTAGTGTTGTCTGTCCAGTTTAATGTCTATTTGCACTCCCAGGAACCTGAACAAGTCCACCATCTGTATTTCCTCCCCCTGGATGGTAATAGTGGTAGGGGGCTTCCCACTCTGTTGTAAATCCACCACTAGCTCCTTGGTTTTGCCGATATTGAGCCATAAGTGGTTGTCCCTGCACCATCTGGAGACGTTCTCTACCACCCCTCTGTACTCCTCATCCTCATCTTCACTGATGTAGTCCCTGATGGTGGTATCATCTGAGAACTTCTGGAGATGGCATTTCCAGAAGTCAGAAGTGTACATAGTAAGATTGAAGGTGAAAGTCAGCTCCTTTGCATACACCAGTGTTGTCCATCATGACATTTGTCAGGCTGCCCTGCAGACAGATGAACTGTGGCCTGTTGGTGAGGTGATCTATAATCTATAATCCATAAGATAATCAGTTATTTTATTAATAGAGTATTCAATCTTCTTAACTTCCTTCAATTAACCAAGTAATTGGACAAGACATACTTTTGCTATGCTAAAGAGCAATTGTAAATATATAACAGAAAATAAAACAACTCTCTTAAAATGAACAACTCTTAGGTTTCCTTTTAAGAACAATCAATTTTTACAATTTATATTGCAAAATATGTTAAATTTAAACTCATGAACTGGGTACCATGTAGTGTATTTTAGGTGTCATATTGCATTCTGGCTTTTAAAGGTACACATTTTCGGCAATGAAAAAAAATGAAAGTAAATAACTTAAATTTACTTTAACAAATGCTTAAATAAGCAAAAATAAACATTGCCTTTACATTGTGCAGCTTAACTTTCAGAAGTACAAGTTTCATTCTAACTACAACTAAGACATTTGTAGGAGGTATTTGTAAGGCAGCCTACCACAGCTCCTCAGTCAGGTTACACTATTCAGGCTTGATATCAAGATAGTGGTGTTTTCCTCTCGGAGTCACAACTGGGTCTCAGAGTTCAACAGCCATCTTTGTTCCAGCAGCCTGTATACCATATGATAAGTGCTATTCCAGCAAGTACTTATTTCTTGCACCAGCAGGTGCTGCAATGTGCCCATTTAATGCTGCTTATCCTTTAGCTTGGATCAAGCCAGCTCATTCTTCTTAAAATGTTCAACGAGGCTTCTTGCAGAAGCCACACACTTAATAGCTTGGTGGTTCTTCAGAACACTTTGCACAGTCAAGTTCAGGGTGTGACTTGCACATAGTAATGAAGGTCCATCTATGCTTTTCTGACAAAATCTTAACAGTTGCTACAAAATTAGCTCCATTGTTATGCTTTGATTTTCTCTGGTGAGATGTTGAATTTGGCAATAACATCCTCAAGCCACTCTGCAATATTTGCAGTTGTGTGTCTCTCTTCAAGGGGCATTGTTGTCAGGCTATATGATTTCATTTCCCAATCCTTCCCAAGAAAATGGCATGTCACATCCAGACAAGCCTCTGTAGCAACACCCATCCAAATGTCGGTTGTGAGTGCAGGGCAGTGTCTCCTCCAGAGTGTTCTTCAACTTGCTTTTGATTTTTTCATACTTCACACTCTATCATTTTCATGAAGAAGGTTTTTAAGGGTTCTTGAAGCATGTACCTAGGATTGAATATCTTAATCATCTTCTGAAAGCCTTCATCCTCCACCATGGACAGCAGCTGCATGTCTATGACAAATATCGTCATATCAACAAATATCAGCTGCTTGTTCAGTTGAACATGGTGGAGCTCTGCGCACAAAGCTGTCCGTACGATGCTGTGATTTACTGAAAAAAGATGTCAAACAATAATTTGTGATATTTACTACTAGGCCTAGATCTCATACTGTAAGTCCATAAGACTGACTGAATAAAGTACATTAATTTATTCTGTTGAAAGCTTACATGACACCTGATGACAGTACTCACAGCAAGCAACTAAACTGAATATATCTGCTATATTGGATAGGTATATTTAAGGCTCCAATTGCTACTTGCACCACCTGATATTTTGCTTCCTGGGGCATCACTGAGAGAGTGTATTTGAGAGGGTGTACTTCCTTCTGTGTGTGTCTGTATTTGGAGGTATGGGTATTGCCAGGTGTGCAGGGTTTGGCTGGACGCATGCACAGGTGAGGAACCGGCATAGTGAAACTCATCGTGTTAATTTAATACACACGAGGCAGGAAGAGGTTCAAAATCGGCAGGCACAAGAGAAATCCAAAACAGAAACTAGGTCAGTCGATCAGCAAACAGAACATCAAAGATAATCCAAAATACAATGATCAAATAACAAATAGCAGAGTCCAAAACACGAGAAACAGAAACTCGGGTATACAACGGCTTGGCAATAGCGTCCGGAGGCTAAACTAATGCTTCGCAAATACGAAGCACATACGGTCCTTATAAGTCCTTACATGTTTATAAGTCCTTATAAACATGAGCATGATTGTCTCTGGATTGGATGCAGATGCATCATGTGACCTGCCTGGGAGCGAGGGGCAAATCAATAACAATAGTTTAGTCTGCACCGTGACTAAACACAATAGGAGGGCAGCATGTATCACTTGTTTTTTGAAAATCCCTTCAGTTTAATATCTGTGATGTGACTCAAAGGGAAACTACTTGGGTTTTTACTGATTCAGAACTGGTTAACATTTAGAACAAATTATTGATACCCATCCCTGTGCATGTATGTAACTATCATAATAATCGCATGAATGAAGCTCAGGCTTTCACAAATTTACTGCAAAATTTTATTTTTTATGGTTATTTTCTTGGGCAAAATGTATTGATAGCCAGTACATTATGTTCATTGTTATTTACATTTTTAAATAGCCAATACATGTAGCCATAGCATTCATGTAAACCAGCAAATCATTGACTTACATTAATTACTAACATTAACATCACCTTATGTCGGGTCTGCTCTGTGGACTGGATGTGATTTGCCGGAAGTTCTTGCCTCTGTTGGCGTTTATGATATGCGTGTTTTCTTCCGCTTTTCTTCAGTAAATTTGTGTTATTATTTTATTTTTGCAGTGTTCTTTAACTTTTTTCTTCTGTTTGTTCTTTTTTATTCTCTGTTTTTGGAGAACGTGGGTTTTCTCTTTTTCATTTTTTCCCTGTCTAAACGCTACAAGAGGAGGCCATTAACATCGGTTCTGCCGAAAATATTATCAAAAAAACTTCAACTAAGGTACGTCAAATCCCCAGTGATCAGTGGGGTTGTGCTGGAGATACTGTTCCCAATCGGGACTGACTGAGGTCTCTCAGTCAGGATGTCCAGGATCCAGTTGCAGTGGGAGGTGTTCAGGCCCAGCAGGATCAGCTTTCCAATCAGGTGCTGAGGGATGATTGTGTTGAATGCTTAACTTAAGTTTATTAACAGCATTCGTACATGCATGCCCTTATTGTCCAGGTGGGTGAGGGCCAGATGTAGGGTGGTGGCAATGGTATCATCTGTCAGCCATTTGGTATGATAGGTGAACTGCAGGGGGGCAAGTGAGGGGGACAGCAGGGTCTTGATGTGCCTCATGATGAGCCTCCCAAAGTACTTCATGATGATGAGTGTGACTGCAACGGGACAATAGTCATTGAGGCAGGACACTTGGGACTTCTTTGGTACAGGAACAATGGAGCTGGCTTTGAAGCACCTTGGGACAATGGCGGTGCTGCATCTAACCAGTTGGTCTTAACATTCTCTGAGAACTCTCCCAGGGATTTTATCTGGTCCAGCAGCCTTCCATGGGTTAACTCTGCAAAGAGTTTTCCTCACATCAGCTGTGGTCAGATGAGCACCTGGTCATTGTCAGAAGGGGTGGTCTTCCTAGCTGTTACATCATTCTCTCCGTCAAACTGTGCATAGATGATGTTAAACACATCTGGTAGGGAGATGTTGTTGTCCTGTAGTCAGTGATAGTCTGATTGCCCCGTCACATGAGCCGTGTGTCACCGCTGTCCTGGAAGTGGCTGTGGATTCTCTGGCCATGTTTGTGCTTTGTTGCTCTGATGGCCTGAGACTGTTTCGCAATCACTGTTCTCAGGGCCGCCTTGTCACCTGCTCTGAAGATGGAATCACAGGTCCTCAGCAGCTCAGACACCTCTGCAGACATCCACAGCTTCTGGTTGGAGTGTATAATGATAGTCTTGAAGATAATGATGTCATCTATACACTTGCTGATGTAGCTGGTCACTGATGATGTGTACTCCTCCAAGTTGGTGTTGTCACCATTGGTTGCAACCTCCTTGAACATATGCCAGTCAGTGAGCTCAAAACAGTCCTGAAGAGCAGAGATGGCTCCTGCTGGCCAGGTTCTCTCCTGCTTCAGAACAGGATTGGTGTGACAAGCAGTCTGAATGCTGGCATTAGCATAACAGAGATGTGGTCTGAGTAACTGAGGAGGGGGCGTGACTCTGCTCAGTATGTGTCGGGAATGTTGGTGTAAACAAGGTCCAGCGCATTTGTCCCTCTCATTGCGAAGTCCACATACTGATGGAATTTTGGGAGCACTGACTTGAGATCTGTGTGGTTGAAATCTCCGGCAACAATAAACAGTGCATTGGGGTGTGCATTCTGCAGATCACTAATCCCCCTGTACAGCTCTTTAGCATTAGCGCTTGGGGGGAATGTACAATGAGCATGGTGGTGCATTCCAGTGGTAAATAAAATTGTCTGCATCTAACAGTCACAAACCCCACCAGCGAAGAGCAGTAACTAGAAACTAGCACAGAGATCTAGCATCATTCCGTGTTGATGAACCAAATTTCTTGGTGTTCACCTGGCGGAGAACCTCTCCTGGTCCCTCAACACCAGCTCCATCGTCAAGAAAGCCCAGCAGCGTCT
>JAQQZR010000003.1:2381965-2397826 GCA_030068235.1 Notoglanidium macrostoma
TGATGAACAGATCTGCAGTGTGTATAGCAGCTCACTACAGTGTACAGCTGAATACACAGCGAGAACATCACTCACTAACAGTTCTTACACAGTTCAGTATCAGTGAGAGGTACGTATTCAGTGTGATGAGTGTCAGTGTGGAAAATCCAACATTTATCAGAATAAACTGAATTCTGGGGAACACTGAGTACAGGTTTATGTTTGTCATTAAGGTTGGGTACTGAAATCCGGTTCCTTTATGATGTGTGTCTATCAGACTGAATTGCAGCACAGATTTGTCTGCCTCATTTCAGTGCCATGTGAATGCCTGAGCTGTGGAGTGAAATATTTGCCCTCTGGGGCTCTGAAACTGATGTTACAGGCAACATGATCATCACTGCACCTCACGTGCCATCGCTAGTCATCATTACACTTGCTCTGATGGCAGCAGACGCCTACCGTTAGCTAGTAGCTACCTTAAACACGGCTAAAGTACCTAAAGCTAAATGGTCTGTGTGGCTGTATTTCACTTTAAAGGATTCTGAAGCCGGGATGCGCAGCAAATGTTTAAAAACTATTCTATATTTAAGGTGTTAAGTTAAAATTAGTACTGTTTAGTTTACTTCCTGTGACGGCTGACCTTTGAGGACATGTCCCACCAAACCGAACCATCCTGGTTAAAGATGGAGTTTAGGAGGAAAGTTAAGCTTTAAAAAGTTGCTGATGGATCTTTGGAGAAAACAAAAGTAATGTGCACAGTGTGTAAAGCTGAGTTTAATTACCACAGAAGTAATTGGTCTTTGCCATATCAGCTCCCAGCAGAACCCCTACTGAAACTATCTGTACAGGGTCTCGAGTCACCAGTCTCCATTACAGGAGTGTGGAACAGTTGGGACCTAGACAGATTCACTATAAGTGACATTTCATACATTTGATGAGGTTATAAGTTTTACTTAAGGGGTATGGGTATGTCATGTCATTTTATTATTTTGTCGATTTTTTTTTGTAAACGAAAAGGGGTTAAAGTTCACCATGTGAGATGACACAATCAACAAGTGCAAGTGAGAGCGGGAAAAAGAAGTAGAGGAGAAGGCGGCGAGGTTAATGCAGTGTGTTCAGAGCTGTGCAAGTGTGTCAAGGTGCTCACCCCGTAAAGTTGTGCTCCAACACCGAACTGAGGCGAATAAAGTTGCGAGAAAAGGAGAACTGAGTCTACGTGTCTCTTTGAGGGTGCAACAGAACTCGTGGCCAAATAACCAGACCTGTACGTTTCCATATTAGCAGGGACTACTGTGGACCTCAAACTCAACTGCCACTTGAACATGGAACACCATTTTTGTTGTTAATATCATTTATATTAGTGCTTATAAGAAATGATTCCCTTCTAAGCTGATCTCTAATGTAACTTAATTTCAAAGAAAATGCAGTGCTGTGAAATAGCCTTAATTTATTATTGTATTTCTTTTGTTGAGTTTCTTATACTTGTTTTGGAGGAACAACAGGAAATAAAAGAGCTAATTGAAAGTAAAGCAAAATGACTAGCGTAACTTCAATGCAAAACGGATGTTGATGATGCGGATGAGTTGGTTCTACCGCGTCGTACAGAACGTCCTCTCAAACCTACTGAGAAAATGCATGCATGTCAGATGGAGGAAATAAATAAGAAAGAGAAATATATATCTGCTGAGATTATATGAACAATGGAAAATTCACATCAGAGCATCAAGAGAAAAGTTGAAGAAAAACATATCGGAGTCGGAACTGGCTGCTTTGGCTGATGACATTGAAAAGGGTACAGTTGAAATAATGAAACTATATGACAAAATAAGAGAGCATGTTACACCATCCACTGAACTTAGATGGAAAACTGACGCGTGTGATGCTGTGACAAAGGACATCGTGAGAATAGTCTTGGAGCGTATATCGGCAATAGGCAGAGAGTTCAACGAAGAGGATGAAAGGCACCTACATCATCTACTAACTCATGACTATGTGCACTCGATATATGGAACTGCCTCTCAGTCACGATCTAGTCATCACTCTGAATCTCCAAGCATAGCAGCAAAAAGAGCAGAAGCAGTTGCTGAGCTTGCAGCCAAAGAAGTACAATATAAAGGCAAACAAGAAGAAATAAAACAGAAAGAGAAAATACAATCAATTGAAGAACATTATAAAAAGGAAGTCCAACAGGCTCACTTAGAAATGCTACAAGCAGAAAGAAAGAGGGGTGTGGCTGGGGTTAGGCTTGAGATCTATGAACGTGAGATTAAACAGGAAAGTGTGCATCAGCCCATACAACCAAATAAACAGTCTAGACTGAATGTGCATACAGATCCTCAATGTACCAACACCGACAGGCCAGCATCCCACACTGATATCTCCTCTCTAGCCCAAGCAATTCAAGAGCGCATCCTCATAAATAGACTTCCCATTCCAACCCCTACAGTGTTTAGTGGAGACCCTATCCACTACATTGAATGGAGAAGCTTCATTCCAGTCTCTCATTGACAACAAAAATATTTCATCTGCCGACAAACTTTATTATTTAAAGAAATATGTCAGTGGCTCAGCTCTTAAATGCATTGAAGGCATCTTGTACCGAAAGGATGAGGAGGCATACACAGCTGCATGGAATAAGCTGAACCAACGGTATGGTCATCCATTCGTAATCCAACAAGCCTTCAGAGATAAGCTGTTTAAATGGCCAAAAATACATCCTAGAGATGCAGAAGGGCTCAGAACATTCTCTGATTTTCTGAATACTTGCTTTCAAGCAATGCCCCATGTAAGAGGTATAGAAATATTAAACGACTGTGAAGAAAATCAAAAGCTGGTGCTCAAAGTGCCAGATTGGGTGGCATCCGGTTGGAACCGCCAGGTCACAGTGGCTCTCATGAATGGCAGAGAGTTTCCTACCTTTAAGGAGTTTGCCAACTTTGTGCCTCTAGAGGCAGGTAATCCTGTCACTTCACTGCATGCTCTTCACTCTTCTAATGCATCTCATGAAAGAAAAGGCACAAAGGAAAAGAAAGCTAATGTCTTCAGCATCCAAACAGCTGTAAATAATAAACCAATTACGCACTATGAAAAATTCTAACTCCCTTGTATGTGGTGCAAAAGTGACAAACATTAACTCCCTAAATGCTCTGACTTCTTAACACAATCTTTAAATGATAAACGGAAACATGTGAAAGAAAATAAGTTATGTTACGCGTGTCTCAAACCAGGTCACAACGCCAGAGAATGCCGCTTCCGCCTCACATGTAATGTGTGCAAAGCAAGACACCCCACGTGTCTCCACGATGAGAACTATAAGGTGCATGAAGGCCAAGTGTCAATAGTGAATGCAACTCCTCACAATTCAGATGAAACAACAGCAGCCATGGCACTCCATGTCAACAGAGGGAGCCAGTCATGCAGCACATCCATGATTGTTCCTGTGTGGATGCCCTTAGTCACCGATCCAGCCAAAGAAAGACTTGTTTATGCTTTATTAGACACTCAGAGCAACAGCACATTCATTGATAATGAGGTGAGCAATGAGTTGCGAGTAAATACCCAGCCTATAAAGCTAAAACTCACCGGGATGCTCGGAGAAAATATGATCGTGAAATGTGACAGAGTACTTGGAATTAGAGTGAGAGGCTACAGTTCAAGCATCCACATTGATCTTCCGCCTGCATACACAAAGGACTGCATTCCAGGGAACCGCAATCACATACCCACTAACGAAACTGCAAAAGATGGCCACACTTACGATCTATCATTGATAAGGTGCCACCCCTTCTCACTTGGACGTTGGGCTTTTGACTGGGTACAACTGTCCCAGAGCATGAACACCCAGACAGGTATTGTCAGGAAGGGACAACGAGCCCTATGCCATTCACACAGATTTGGGATGGAGCATAGTAGGCAACATGATGCCAAGCGTAGATGGAACAAACACCAGTCTGTGTCATAAAGTCTCGATAAAGAAACTTCCTCCACTAACACCTATGGATGTGATTAGCACTTTGGAGTCAGACTTTAAGGATGTTAAGGGAGATAACAAGTCAGTGTCACAAGAGGATCTTAGAAAAGTTCATGTTCTTAGAAAAATTGGAAAAGGGCATAAGACGAAATGAACAGAGACACTATGAGATTCCATTACCCTTCAGGCAACGGCCACACTTACCTAACAACAGGAAACTTGCTGAAACCAGACTCAGTCAGATGCGAAAGAGATTTTACAGAGATGAAAAATATAAAAGGGACTATACAACATATATGAAGGAAATCATAGAAAGAGGTGATGTGGAGGAGGTACGAGAAAACGGAACTCCAGGTGAACAATGGTACATACCCCATCACGACATATACCACCCTAAAAAGCCTAACAAGCTGCGTGTCGTATTTGACTGCGCTGCAAAGTGTTGTGGCACGAGCCTCAATAAACACCTCCTTCCTGGGCCAGATATGATAAACAACCTTCTTGGTGTCCTGCTACGGTTCAAACAACATCCAATAGCACTCATGCGTGATATCGAGAAAATGTACCATCAGTTCCACGTGCCAGAACAAGATCACAATTACTTGAGGTTTCTGTGGTGGAAAGGTGAAGATTTCAACACACAACCTCAGGATAATAGAATGAAGGTCCATCTTTTCGGTGCGGTGTCGTCCCCTGGCTGCGCGAATTATGGATTGAAGCACCTCGCCAATGAAAGCAAACACTCTCATCCAGTGGGATCACAATTTGTAGCTAAGGACTTCAACGTGGACGATGGAGTCACAAGTACAGACAGTAGAAAGGGCCATTCAGTTGGCACAGGAAGCTAGAGAAATATGTAACAAAGGGGGTCTCCGTCTCCACAAATTCATTTCAAACAATCAGGTTGTTCTACAGAGTATACCCTCATCAGAACTAGCAATGAACACAAAAGTAAAGGATTTGACTTTCTCAGACACACTTAGCGCGAGCTTTAGGAATTCTCTGGAGCATAGAAGGAGATATCATTAGGTTCAAAAACACTTTGACAAACCAACCAGCTACACGTAGAGGCACACTGGCCACTGTAGCATCCATATATGATCCTTTGGGCTTAGTGGCACCTTATGTTCTCACAGGGAAGAAGATCCTACAGGAAATGTGCCATCAAGGTGTTAGCTCGGATAATACCCTACATGAAACATTAAGACTACAGTGGGAGAGCTGGCGACATGACTTTGCAAATCTAGAAATGATAAGCATAGCTCGATGTTATGTACCTGTTCATTTTGCAGAAATCACTGAAAGGGAGTTGCATCACTTTTCTGATGCCAGCACCATTGGGTATAGTCAGTGCTCTTATTTGAGAGTCAAAAATGAGAAGGGAGAGGTTCCCTGCTCTCTAGTGTTGGGAAAGGCCAGTGTCTCTCCGACCAAAACAACAACCATACCGAGGCTCGAATTGACGGCTGCAGTAGTTTCAGTGTCCGTCAGAAACATGCTCAAAGATGAACTTGGCTGCCGAGATGCTAAGGAATTCTTCTGGACAGATTCCAAGGTAGTGTTAGGCTACATTAACAACCACTGAAGGCGCTTTCATACATTCGTTGCAAACAGAGTCCAGAAAATTTGAAATAGTACAACACCCAAGCAATGGCATTATGTTCCCACCGATAAGAGTCCAGCAGATGGAGCATCACGGGGAAGATTGGTGAAAGAGCTGCTTAAATCTGACTGGTTCTCTGGTCCCATGTTCCTGTGGGAAAGCGTAATATTCACACCAGAAGAACTGATACCAGATTTGACAATAGGAAATCCAGAGATTGGAAAGGCTCAAACACTACAGACATTTGAATTACAAACACCAGAAACATTCAGTATTGCAAACAGTCTGTTTAAATTCTCGTCATGGTCCCGAGCTATCAAGGCGGTGGCCCGTATTGTGCGACGAGCTAATCAAATCAAGTCAAATGCGCCATCCTCAGCGAGTGAACAGAAATGCTTGTAACATTTTATAATCAGGGATCTGCAGAAACAAGCATATGAGAAAGAACTTGATCAGTTAACAAAAGGAAAACAATTGACAAAAAACAATAAATGATACAAACTTGATGTTTTTATTGATACAGATGGCATTGTGAAGGTGGAAGGAAGACTGCCATTCATCTCTTTCCGAGTCAGTTAAACATTACATTGTCATACCCAAAGACCATCATATCCCTACAGTGATAATAGCACACAACCATGACTGTGCATCAAGGCAAGGGCTTCACTACAAATTAAATCAGATCCAATGGATATTGGATACCAGGTATGAGCAGAGCAGTGTCTGCATTCATCAGTTTGTCTTTGTTCAAGAGCCATTCACTTGGAAATGCTAGGGGACATATCCACTGATGCCTTTATCAGCAGCTTACGTTGCTTTATCGCCATCAGAGGTGCTGTCTGTCAAATTTGATGCGATCAAGGCACCAATTTTGTTGGTGCTAAGAATTAATTCAACATAGCCTTACAAAAACTCAATGCTGAAAGACTAAGTATATTTCTGGCAGAAAGGCAGTGTGATTTTGTGATGAATGCACTCCATTCAAGTCATGCAGGTGGAGTGTGGGAACGTCAAATCAAAACTGCTAGAAGTGTTCTTGGCACCACAATGTCACTTTCTCACAAAAGGCTCAATGATTCTGCACTACGGACTCTGCTATATGAAGTTATGTCTATAGTTAACAGCAGACCCCTCACTGTGGACACCTTACTCAGTACTGACAGCCTATATCCTCTAACTCCCAATCATCTCATCCAAATGAAGACCAGCCCTGCACTGCCTCCTCCTGGAACGTTCCCAAGAGAGGATTTGTATGGAGCAAAGAGATGGCGATGTGTGCAATATCTGGCGGAACAGTTCTGGAGCCGCTGGAAACGAGAATATCTTCACTGCATAATGGCAAGACAGAAATGGCATGCACCAAAAAGAAACCTGCAAGTAGGGGATGTTGTAATGGACGTAGATGAACTGTCACCCAGAGGAGAGTGGAAGATGGCTAGGGTCATAGAGACTGTCAAAGGTAAAGATGGACTTGTAAGAAGAGCAAAAATCTGTGTAGGAAATAAGAAACTGAACAAGATAGGTGAGTGCTTAGGTAAGCTCTCCATACTGGAGCGTCCAATACAGAAGTTGGTACTGTTGTTAGAGGCTTCTTAAGTCTATGTTAAGTCTTTGGAGAAAATGTTTTTAATTTCTTGTTACATAAGAGCCATTTCTAATGTGAAAATTATTCTCAGTTCATGCTATGCAGTGAAATAATTTGGTGGGAGTCTAAGTGACCCAAATTCCAAGTTAATTTCAAAGAAAATGCAGCGCTGTGAAATAGCCTTAATTTATTATTGTATTACGTTTGTTGACTTGTATTGCCTTAAGCTTCTTATACTTGTTTTGGAGGACTTTTATTTTGAAAGCAAACTCTCTACTACAGTTAGTTCCCGCCGTGAAAGGCGGAGGAGAGCAATCACATCACAAAATTAATAGTAAACGACAGAAAGACAGAGAAGTAACATAAACTCTTGCTTTGAATGTTTTAGCACCTCCGAAGAGGCACAAGGTTAGTGTTCATGAATGAGGCAAGGTTTGTTTGATTGTATGTGTTATGGAGCACTTTGAATGTATAAAGGACCGTTAAGTCTTGTGTAAGTTATTTTTATGTTTATATGCTAAGCTAATGCACGATACTAGCCAGTGAGGCAATGTGTTGTGTTTGTGTTCTGTCTAGCGCTTACGTTGGTTCATTAATTGGTAAAGGCAAGGATTCTAATAAATCAATTAAACCATCAGTTGAGTCTTGACCATCGCTTGGTAGGCAGGCTACATCTAATGTTAATGGTTTTACTGGAAATCTGTAGTTCACATCTGTTGTTCAACGTTAGAAAGATGCTGTTAAACAATAGTACTGAATTTAAATAGACTTCCTTTGTGTGGTTCTACTTTAATTCCATGATCTTACATTAAAATCTCCATTATTACAAGCTTCAGTCTTAAGGAGAAACGGCAAATAATCATGATTAATCACAGCAGATTGGGTGATTAATTAGTTAATTTTTAATTGATCAACAGCCCCAGTATGGATGGGAATCAAGAACTGGCTCCAAATGGTTCCAGTCCATCAGAACCACATGCCTCTGAGGGATCAGTTCCTTATGTCGATGCCTGCAGGTTTTTCCATTCTGTTGCAAAAATTCCTGGGTCATGACGTCAAACTCCACTTTGGAGATCATTTCACTGGGAACCACATCATGTCCATACCCTGGGTTAGATCTCCACACCTGCACTCCAACTCAGCCCTTCTAACTCCTGGACTATGGTCTGTCCTCGTCTGGGATCTGCTTCAGTCCTGGTTCCTGTTCAGAAGCTCATGTGGATCACTCTGACTGACACTTATTGTTCTCAGGTGCTGATTCTGTTTGTTTTGTATTTAGTGAGTTTTTTCCCAGAGCAATACAATTTGTTAATACACTACAGTGTTAGTTTTAGAATGTTATGTATTTAGTTTATATCTAAGTGTATTTAATGTTTTTTGTCTTTTTTTTTTTTAAACTGTACACATTATCAAAACATTCCTGATGGTACCTGGCTGCACCGACTCAGTGCTAGTCAGTGCTGATACTGAGTCACTACATATTAGCGTGCTGCTGTGTTTAGTGCATTTTAATGGGGGAAAGCTTCACATTACTCCATTAGTTTCGGTTCTGGGGAAGGAAAGGGGCAGGAAGAGGGGCAACACTCTACGCATGCGCACTTCAGTCTCACAGCCAGGGTTCTGTAACATCCTGCGTCATTCTGTTACAGGTTCTTAAGGATGAGAATTTCACTCGGCTCCAGAGGCAGGTTGAGCTAGCTCTGGAAGTACAACCTCTGCTGTGCCTTTTTGACAATTTTGTCTATGTTTGGTGCCCACTTCAGGCCCTGGGAGATGGTGGAGCCCAGAAACCTAAAGGTTTCCACGGCAGACACACTGCTGTTGAGTAGTGTGAGAGGGGGCAATGCTGGGGTTCCTCCTGAAGTCCACTGTCATCTCCACAGGTTTGAGCATATTCAGCTCTAGGTTGTTTGACCACACCAGAGGGCCAGCTGTTCAACCTCTCGTCGGTATACAGACTCACTGCTGTCCTTGATAAGGCCGATGAACTCTCATGTCATCTGCAAGCTTCACAAGCTTTAACAGATGGGTCTCCTGAGGTGCAGTCATTTGAAGTTTTTCTCACTAAGAGGAATGTCAGTATTTCAGCATTAAGAGAGTAAGCCTGCAGTAAAGTCACATGATTTCATGTTGTTGCTTCTGTAAACCACAGGACTGATCTCATGGTTCAGATAGATAATAAGAAAAGCATAGTTTAAGGCATAGAGTAGTAGTTCCTATTAGAAATGCAAAAAAAGGACATTTTCACAATTTTTTTAATTATTTCTCATGCTTTCACAACTTGTGCTTTTCTTTTGAGATACACTCTAAAATCGAAGTTCAAAATCTCCCCATGGCTGTAAACAGTGGTTATTGAGTTACTCGATCCTTCCTGTCCCCTGAGTGAATGAGCAGGTGTTTCTAATAAATTGGTCAGTGGGTGTGTGGGCGTGGCCTGGGTGGGTCTGAGAGTCTCGGCCTGAATTTTAGTACACACTGAGAAAGCGTTGTACTTCCTCCATCATCAGCATCATCCAAAGCTCCTTAAGACACTGATTCATACTGTCTTATACTCAGTCTGTGTACAATGACTGATCAGAATAGACTTCAGTAACACTTCCTGTTCCTACCTACTGAACCCTCAGAACTCAGCAGCTGGTAGACCTCACTATTCACCTGATCCTGAACCTATCCCTCAGTGCAGTTCTGTTTGTCCCACTTCTGTTTCTCTAAAATATTGTATTTTCAAACAGTTGTTAAAATAAAATTAATATTTCCACATTTGCAAAACCATATGGTACGACCAGACAAAGAATTAACACAATTTAAAAAAATAACATCAGAACAGCACAAATGTTTTCCTGAATGGAAATAATTTAATTCTCCTCAGTGACAGTGTGACAGTTCATCATCAAAACAAATTAAAACTTTTGTCTACACCCAAAACATTTCCCTGAAACATGAAGTTAAAGTAGAAATAAAAAGCCAGAGTGACAGTCAGGCAGGATTGAACACAGCAGAGACGCCACATGTGCAGTGAAAATAATCAACACGCCAATCGGTGTTAAAAAATAACATTCAGTTCTCCCACTGGGAGAACTGAATCATTTTACACACACGTCGATGTGCAGCTTTAGGATTAATTATAAAAACTGAAAACTGCACTTGAGGTTTATAATAGTAATAAAGCAGGCAGTGGGGTCTGAAATGGAGTTCAATAAAATTACAGGTGATTAAACAAACTGCACTGTGGGATTGTGGGTAATCACCTTTTTGACATCTAATAATGAGGAAACTCAACTAATGTTTCTGCATTAAAAATGACCTATGTTTTGTAAAAAATATGGTGCATGTGGTAGCGCTGGCTTACGCCCAGACATGAAGGGAATAAAATAAGTATTAGCGCCCTCGAGTGACAGAAGAACATGTCACGCTTCAGAGATTCCAATCCTGAATTTATAAACTGTAACTTCTTTTAAAATGTGTTGTTTTTTACTGACGAACAGTGAACAGAGTACAGGGGGCATGTACTGTACATTTTACATTCACATTTACGTCATTTGGCAGACGCCCTTATCCAGAGCGACTTACATAAGATTAAGCGCCAGCTGTGGCAGCTTGGCGGTGCTGGGGTTTGAACTGATGAACTTCCAATCACTAGTCCAATGTCCAATGTAGACAACACATGGGCTGAATGCCAGGCCTCGGTACACTCTACACACAGAGCGTGATCCCGACCTTGGTACATTCTAGAACGTATAATGCACTCTATTCATGAGCAACACCCCTCCTCACGTATAATTCACAGACTGTATTATACACTGACTTGCACTAAGAGAGAAAATAAAAAGCAATTATTTATTTTTCTGATTTATTTATTGATTTGCCAGAAAAAATGCTAATTGTGATTTTACTTAAATATGTAATATGGTCAATATTAAGTTCTATATTTTCCTCACTTTTCATATGTTTGCAATATCATTTTCTTAATAAAAGTATTTTCTATATAATAGTTTCTTTGTGGTTATAAAATAAAAACATGTATATGGTTTTGGTGCATGGGTTAGCACAGGGAACCTTATATTCTGAATGTCAAGTAAAGACAAGTTTCCCTGCACGTTCCTGTGCAAAGCCGTATGTGAGACAGCTGTCGGTCATTCAGATACACAGTTCCATGTGTATAAACTAGCATTATCAGGACTGGTCCAGACTTGCTGTGTGTATGTTTCAGCAGGGGGAAACCTGATATCTTGGATGTCAGGAAATAAGGTTCCCCCTTCACATCTCTGCATAAATTTATGACTGATGGCTGAAAAAGTAATTTCGCTACATATTTCCATGTAAACAGATTAGTATCACCAATTTCCTGTCCTGTAATGTGTGTGTGTGTGTGTGTGTGTGTGTGTGTTAGCATGGGAAATCCTGCATCACAGTGTTTTAATAGAACTGGATTACGTTTCAATGGGTACAAACACATCGCTATCCGCAGTAGTTGATCAATGTTAGTTGCCTATGAATAAATTATAATTAATTTTACAGCACAGAACAAAAAAAAAACAAGCAATTGTCTACGTTATGATAATAGTTAAAATTTAAGTGGATTTTTATCGCAGTACAACCGTAAAGCTAACACGGTCGTGCTGTAAAATGCCCCCCCCCCGCCACAGATTGCGCCTCTGACATCATTTCTCTTTTTAAAGGTAAAGTCACTCCTCATGTGCAGCAGAAGCCGACCTAATGAGCAGCCTGTGGTGATGGTGGCGAGGCAAAACTCTCTGAGATGACAAAAGGAAGAAACCTTGAGAAGAACCAGACTCCAAAGAGAACCCATCCTCATTTGGGTCGCACTGCATAGTGCAATTACAACTAACACACTTTAGTAATAGGGTCGAGTTCGTGGTGATTCGAGTCCTCTGCCATTTTCTAACTCTGGGTGGGAAAACTCTATAGGCACCAAACCTGCACCATTTCCTCATATATTCACTGAATACTGAAGTCTTGTAACTGAGATTATAGTTTTTTTTAAGAACTGCGATTAAGTAAATATCATTGAGTTACAGAATACATTTTTTACTAGAGGGAATTATGTAAGAGTAACAGGAAAAATGCCATGGCTTTATTAAATCAAATTATAATGTGGCAATTTTAGATCAATTTAATGATTACGCATTATTACTTTTTTATTTTGACTGTTTTGCATCAAACGAGTTATCTTTCTGTGTACTTCCGTATCATGTACAACTACATTCATCTTTAGGTATTCCTACATTTTCAAAGCTGATAAATAAGTTTTAATTATATTTATGTTTAATACAGGTTTCAGAATGTGTATCCTGCCAAGCTGCACAGCAACGTATTAAACAGGAGGTAAAATACATGTCTATAAATGTATTAATCATTTATTCATACATTATATTATTAACTTTCCCCTCCACAAAACATGTTGTTCATACAAGTCAGAATATAATTCATTTGTTGTGTAGGCAAGAAACAATACAGCTAAAGATTTGAATGAATATCAAATGAAAGTCATGTAATAACTGTAATTTTTAGGTTACAGACCCATTTGAATTGATAGGAATGGATGTAATAGGACCCTTGATAGTCACCAGAAATGGGTATAAGTACATCTGTGTTATGGTGGACTTTCTGACCAAATGCCCCCAAGCTTACCCCTTATTCTCAAAATGGGCAGAAGACATTGCAGAGTGCATCCTCTGTTTCTTCTATCAGTTTGAGGCATGTATTATCAGTGCAGCATTAGAAGTTTCCACTCTGGCCCCCATGGTCCTGAGTAAATCAGCTTGTTTGCTCCTGGGAGTGCTGGTCCTGGTCCAGAAGGTCATTTGTCTCATCTTGCCTACGCTTGCCTGTGAACGCACACACACACACACACACACACACACACACACACACACACACACACACACACACACGCGCGCACAGTCTGATGATCATAGCCATATTCCAAGTTTGAACAGCCTCTTAATAAACAGATTTTCTGTTAAAAGTTTGTACATGAAATACTTATCCCTTTCATGCACTTTATGAAAGCACTTCTTTGGAAAATGCTGTTAAAAAATATTAAAAACTTTACTTAGTGTTAGAGTTAGGGTTTATTGGTTAGAGTTAGGGGTTAGGGTTTAGGGTTAGGGTAAATTTACTGATATCCTTGAATATACCAAAACCCATCCGACATCACGTTAACTCTTAAAACTACTAATTAAAATGTTTATTAAAAATAAACTGAAACGGTTAAACTCTTTAAGTATAAACTCGGGGTTTACCAAAGAAAAACCAGTCAAGGTTCTTTGTAAGTAAACATTTGCAATTTTAATAATAAATTTCTTTTTCACATTTAATATCAGATACGGTTTCTCAGATCCAAGATTTCTAGGTATTAAAAAAAAAAAGAAAAGAAATGCTCTCTAGACTATTCTGGTATAACCTTGTTTTTGTTTGTAATACTTTCTACACAAAATCCAAAATAAGATTTAAAAAATATATTTTCCAATATTGCTATACTTCAATTTGTTTAAGAATCTTATTTATAATTTTTTTTCTAAAATCACCATATAATATATTATATAATAAGTGAAAATCCAAAACATACAGGAAAACAGATATAAGATGATAGTTTATGTACATATGCCATTTAGGAGCAACAAGCTGTCTGAGGATCTGTCCAGTAAAGAGTGGCTGGAGAATGGACCATTACACGCTAGCATCTCTGCACTGCTGCTGGTGGGCAACTCCATCTCTGCACAGGACTCTGATGGTAACAAAAGCAATGTAGGAATCCATTAAGTTGGTCAGTACTCAAGATTTCTTATGTATGTAATTATAAATTATGAAAGTTCAACATGTAGTGACTTGTAAAAATTATTTACTCCTTGTGCATGGAATAAGATATGCAGGGAATAAATTGAGATTTAGTAACAAATAATAAAAGAAGCAAACAGACTAAGCATTCTAAATGTAAGCAGAAGTTGAGTTGGTATTAGATGTTCATTTTGTGTTAGAAATATTAAAACATGTGATGGTATGTCCTGGTTAAGATGTCTTATGGCCTAAAGACAGTTCACAGCATTCTAATTACCTCCGTATATCTAAAAAAAATAATAAAAAACCCATGAATAATGTAACCTATGCACATACTTGTCTAGATATACATTATGTGTTACTAGATGAAACAGGTCTAAATGTAATGGTAATTTTATTAATTAACAATAGTTATCTAGCTTTTGTTACAACAAAACATTTAACAATTTGCTTTTTTGAGAGAGAGAGAGAGAGAGAGAGAGAGAGAGAGAGAGAGAGAGAGAGAGAGAGAGAGAGAGAGAGAGAGAAATGAGTGCATAATAGAGAGAAAGAACTCTGTGAGAGAGAGATAGGAAGAGAAGATATCTGGCATGATAACTATAACACATTGGAGAAAAGTGAAAAAAAGAGAGTCATGGTTGGGAGGATGCTAGGAGCCTCAGGTTTTGAGGTTTTCAATGCTATTTATTTTGACAAAAATAGAGAATGGTGAAACAAAGGATGGATGTAAAATCTTTTTTTATGGAAAATGGAAACAATGATATAGCCCAGGGCTATGAGTTCTTGCACCTGTTAACCTTAAACCTTCAAAAACTTGTTTTTAAAGAAATAAAATATTATTAATCCTATTTATAGACATATTTACTAGGCATGTAACAATATATTGTGCATCAAGAAATTGCAATATAAATGTATGACTATTCAAATAGATGGAAATAAAAATGAACTGCAATTCATCACCTATTGTTTCCTAGCTGTAATTGCATTACTTATATAGCAGAGGGCACAATAACCTACAATAGCAGAAATACACAGACATCACTGTAGGCAGAAGCTCTAATGCCACGAAAACACACAAAAAACAGATCTAAAAGGGAAAAGAGCTTTTGTGCGATTAACTTTACAAATAAATTCAATAAGAAATCAGAACTATCTTTTTACAGATTGCTGCAGTTTAAAGAAAAGTGAAACAAATGAAGGTAGTTTTATATTTAAGCTTTTTTTTTTAAGAAAAAGAATGTTATTTACTTTTTAATATTAATAAAAGGATTACTTTAGTTAATAGTAATCTAGTATTTTTATATATAGTATTTTTAAAAATAGGTTTTTTATTTATTTACATTTATTTTCACATTTGTAAATAATTATTTTTGGTTATTAAGAAAAAAGTATTTTTTTTTTATTTAACAAAAGGAATAGGAAAATAAATATTGCGTTTTCTGGTAATAAAATGTTTTTCCCCAATTTTTTTTTTTTTCAAAAATAGCATGGCAAAATCGAATTGTGAGCCCAATATCAAGAATCAAGTCATGAACTGTGTGAATCATTACATGCCAAATATTTACTCATTTCAGGTTTAAAATGCCTTTTAATTAATTGTGATCCAATAATTTTGCCTATTTCTAGCATTTAATAATAGAAAGCAAAATTATCTGCCAGCTAGAATAAAACACTTTTAAGCTTGAAATGAATAAATATATCTAGAAATAGGCTTAATGGTCTTTTTGTTACATAATAATCTCACAATGAGAAATATTTGATAACTTTTTACAACCCGAATTACAGAAAAGTTGGAACGTTCTTTAAAGTTGAATAAAGTGAAAACTAAAAGACTTTAAAATTACATATGAGCCAATATTTTATTCACAACAGAACATAGATAACATAACAAATGTTCAAAATGGGAAATTGTACACCTTTATC
>JAQQZR010000003.1:2397926-2422176 GCA_030068235.1 Notoglanidium macrostoma
AAAAAAAAAAAAAAAAAAAAAAAAAAAACAAAAAAAAAAAAAAAAAAAAAAAAAAAAAAAAAAAAAAAAAAAAAAAATCGCCTTTACTTTTACCAAGAAGTGTATCACAAATCTGTTGAATAGTTGCTTTTTTGCTACAAGATATGGTGACATTATGATGTTAACTGTAACATATTTGTATGCGTTGTTTGAAATTACTATCATTTCAGACATAAACAAAAACATTTCCCAAAGGCATTATTAGCAACAGTGTTCATTAGTGAAACAAGCTACTTATTCATGGAGAAGTCTCACAGGATTAATTACTATGTACCATTGCTAGTAGGATATCATTAGCTGAATCCCCATGCATGTGATTAATGAGAGGATTTGTGTTCCAAGACATAATAACCTAATGCTCTGTCCCAGAAGTGTGGCAATGTTTTGATTTGAAAATGCTCATACATAACACAGAGAGAACAACAATAATCAGCTTGATAATGCTATACCGTCATTAATATTTCATCCAAACTGTAATAAAACAAAGTTCAATTAAATATTTCATTAATTCTTTGGTGGCCTACATTGTGATTAAATTGTGAAACTGCTATCTGGACATGCCTTGTCCATTATCTGGTCAATGTTAGATCACTTTATTGATAGTGAGGAAAATCAGCTTTGATCATGCCAAGGACATCACTTCATCACTGATTTTGACATAATCTCCCTCATGGAAAGTTTTCCTGGACTTTCAGGAAATGGGCTAAAGGAAAAAGTACAAATTGTGCTCATATGTACAAATAAAGATCTCTCCCCTTGCTGGACTGATTGCCATGTCATTTAAAACGGATGCTCTATTGTAATAGAGCAGCTCAAACATTCATTCATTTACCTTCCATTATTCTTGGTGAAGCCTTCTGTGGCCACAGGCTGAAAAGGTCAGTCTAGACTTCTCTAGCCGCAGCTACAGATACCAGTTCCTCCTGGGTGATCCCCAGATATTCCCAAGCCAACTGTGAAATATATTCTCTCAAGCAAATCCTTAATCTATTTCTATCTCTTTCTGTATAGCTGCTTTGCAGCAATGCCCATTTTTGAAAGTGCTACATAAATAGAAATGAATTGAATTGGCCTGCCACAGGGTCTCTGCACGATAAGAATAAGCCCAGTAACTGGGCAAATGAAGCTCATTTCATTCATCTGTACACATAATCCACAGCGTGTGACCACTGGTGAGAGTAGAACATTTACATTTACAGCATTTAGCAGATCTCCTTATACAAAGGAACTTACAGAAGTGCTCTGTGGTTTAAAGAAGGTCACAGACTGTAGGTTTTTCACATTCATCTATCTCCTCTGTTTACATATCATGGCAGTCCTTGAACCTCAATGGTAAAGCAAGCAAAATTTGCCCAGCTAGTTTCTGTTGCACTCTAACATTTCTTAACAAAGCAATCGGTGACTTAACCACAACCATGCTTTTAGCCCACTGAAGTTATCAAAGAGATACTGCAAAGAACAAAAAGATGAGCAAAAAGTATACATTAGTACTTTCTGGTCCAACTGGAAACAACTTGGACTGTATTTCCATCCATAAAGGACTATAAAGTATCTAAATGGTCTTCAAGTATTGTCTTTATGGATCAGGGTTCAGAAGTTCCTAATAGGGTTCCATTTTACCTTTTGTAGGGTTCTACCTAGAAACTTTAAACAGTCCCCCAGTGGGACAATGAAAGGAACCCTCAAAGGCTTTAAAGTTTGCCAATCCTGGTCAGTCGGTTATCTACTCAACTCTAGGCATCAACGTGGCCATGATTAGTATCTTGTGGAGTGGAATCTACACAGAATTAAGAAGTGGAGTTGGGTGAATATCAACGAATTGTTGGACCCTGGCCTCATTAAGAAATTCCACTATTGACTGGACTGACCTGCTTCTTGTTCCTTGTTTAAAATGACAGCTCCTAGGTTGGTGGTCCAAAGCACAGGTTTACAATCCTGATCATGAAAACCCCCTGTGTTTTCCCTACAGACACACTTCAACTTGAGAAGCACTGTTAATTAGTTGATAACTTGAGTCAGGTGTGTTGGGAGCAGGGAAAACATTCTAGGTACTCGAGGGTTGAGCTCCAGTGTTCCAGGTTATTTGAGGATAGATGGAGATGTGAGAAGGTACTGAAGCAGTTCTTAACAGTTTTTTTTTCTAGCACTCTACTTCACCAGCCCTGTCTCGTCACAGTACTCTCCTGTTTTTTATTTACATGTCACCTGAACACATTCACCTATTTAACAGATCCTGTTAGGCTTTCACTGTTTTAAACATGAACAAGTCCTATATTTTGGTTGTTTTATTAAAAAAAAGTATTGTAATTGGTAATTGTAATTGGTATTTGAAACACAAAGTCACTCAAAGATATATATGACAATATATGTGTATTTATATACACTCACTCAGCATTTTATTGAGGACACTACACTAATACTGGGTAGAGACTCCTCAGATCCGGTGAATGGGAAAGCCATTGAAGAACACTGTACTCATTGTCATGTTCATGAATCCAGTTTGAGACGACTTTTGCTTTGTAACATGGTGCATTATCATGCCAGAAAGTATCTATTAAATGATGGGTAAATTGTGGCCAAAAAGGAATGCGCATGGTCAGCAACAATACTCAAATAGACTGTGGTTTTCAAGTCATGAATGATTGGTATTAACAGGCACAAAGTGTGCCAAGAAAATTCCCCACACCATTACACCACCTCCACCAGCCCGGACCGTTGACACAAGGCAGGTTGAGTCCATGAATTCATGCTGTTTATGCCAAATTCTGTTGTGTGCCTCAGCAGAAATCAGCATTCATCAGACCTGGCCATGTTTTTTCCAGTCTTCAGTGCTCAATTTTTGGTGAGCTTCTGCCCACTGCAGCCTCAGCTTCCTTTTCTTGCCTGAGAAAAGTGGAACCCAACATGATATTTTGCTAATGTAGTCCATCTGCTTCAAGGTTCTATGTGTTCTGAGATGCTATTCTGCTCACTATAATTGTAGAGTACTTATCCAAATGACCCTAACCGTACACCAGAAGGCTTTGAAAAACTTTTTTTTTTTAAAGACTTAAATCTGACACTCTTACATCTAAAGACAATGTGTTGTTAGTCATAGATTTATGTCGGCCTTAGACCAAACAATTTTCAAGCGATTATCTATGATTTTACAAAGACTGTAGATCTAGCTCCCATGAGCTAACACTTAAGATAATATTAAACATAGTTGATTTTATCAGCAAGTCAAGAAAAAGACTAACTTAAGACTGCTATGGTGACCACCTTACACTAAACAATCAAGATGGCAGGAGCACATCCTAACACCCTCTTTTTATTATTATTATTATTATTATTATTATTATTATTATTATTATTATTATTCAGATGTTGGAAATTTGTCTGCAACAGTGAAAAGTCATTTGGTGTAAGAAAGGCATCACTGTAGACTTTGTCAGCTTGAACCAGCCTGCCCATTCTCCCTTGACCTTGTTCACTAACAAGGCTTTTCCCTAGGCAGAATGCTCATTGGATGTTTTTTTTCTTTGTTGCAGCATTCTGAACTCATGAGACTGTTGTGTGTGAAAATCCCAAGACATCAGCAGTTACAGAAATACTCAAACCACCCAGTCTGGCAAAAACAATCATGTCATGGTCAAAATTACCAAGATCACCCACATTTATCCCATAACGATGGTTGATGTGAGCATTACCCGAAGCTGCTGGCCCGTAACTGCATGATTTTATGCACTGCTGCTCCACAACTGGCTGATTACAAAATCGCACGAATGAGTAGGTGTACAGGCATTGCTTCTAAAGTGCCCAGGGAGTGCATATACCAAATTAAGCATTATATTTATTTCTCAGACATCTTAACAATATTCCATGTTGAATGTTATTGAGGGGGCGGCACAGTGGTGCGGTGGTTAGCACTGTCACCTCACAGCAAGAAGGTACTGGGTTCGATCCTCGGATCACCCAGGGTGCCTTTCTGTGTGGAGTTTGCATGTTCTGCCCGTCCATGCATGAATTTCCTCCCACAGTCCAAAGACATGCAGATTAGGTCAACTGGCTACTCTAAATTGCCCATAGGTGTGAAATAGAGAGTGTGTGTTGGCCCTGTGGTGGACTGGCGACCTGCCCAGGGTGTACCCCGCCTCTCGCCCTTAGATGCTGCGATTGGCTCCAGCTTCGCCGCGACCCAGATGGATAAAGCGCTATAGATAATGGATGGATGGATGTTGTTGAGACATATGGAGGATTAACACTTTCGCTTGTGTTAAAAAAATAATCAGTGTCAGGTTGATGCAGCCCAACAATTTAGTGCGAACACCCATTAAGAAAATTTATTCAAAATTCAAATTAACCAGCCTTAAGATTAACACAATTACTGTTCAACTGATGTTGAAAACAATTTATTTGATTAGTCATTAACAATACAACATACACAATATGGCCAACATTTTGGTGACACCTGACCATAACACTCATATGTGCTTGAACATGTCATTCCAGATTTATTCCCCCATATAATTATAATAATAATAATAATTATAATGACCTCCACTGTTCTGGTTAGGACTTCCACTAGATCTCAAGCAGTCTATATTTCTAATTCACCCTAAAGATGGTCAGCAGGATTCAGTGCAGGCCACTTGAATTCTTCCATTCCACTCCACTGTGACAAAGCATGTGTTCATGGAGCTCACTTTCCACACAGGGGCATTGTCATGGGTCTCTTAGTTCCAGTAAGGGACACTGTAATGCTATTATGGGCTTCCAGTTTGGGGAAGAAATAAATATGGGTGTAATGGTCAGGTGTCAACATACCATTGGCCATATAGTACATTACAGTGATGAAATACAGAACGCTTGTTAAATTGCAAAGATCACTTCCATTTCTCAGTCCCGTCTGTTGAGACTAAAAATAAAGGAGGAAGATCAGCAAAGTTGTCATTGAACTTGTCCTTGGTGCTCTGCAAACTGCATTTTATTTTATATTCATTAGACAGATTTATATTTATAAAGAACAGATGAAGAGAGTCTTTCGCGCTATTAGGTGTGTGAAGAGTCGGTGGGAATGGTGCGTGTGTTCTCCTCTGGAGTGTGTATGGCATTAACTGTGTCTTTTTGTTGTTCAGCCAACATGTCTGTTAACTTCATATGCAGAACAGGATTGCGTGTCTCTGCTGCCACCTGGTGATCAAAAGACAGAATTAGTCATGATTTTTCATGTGCCTCGACTTTTTATAGCTCCGAGTCCATTAGATCTGAATGTCACCCGAGTGGTAACATCTACATTTGTGCCTATTATTAATTAAATTTAAAATTAATACAATGTACATATTCATTAAAAATAAGATACAACACTATCTTTTTGGACTAAGTAGGAAATCTAATTATGTTTAAAATATACATAAAAATAGCTGAAACCATATTGACAAGCAAGGGAACCATTTTTCTGAGGGTATATTGAGTTTAGAGCCTGGAGTCTTAAGTAACTATTCTCCGAGCTGTGCTGTTGCACAAAAATAATGCGAAAGATTTCTGTCCAATCAGATTTGAGCATTCAACCATACTGTGGTATAATTTTCTATAATGGCAGAATGTTATTTAAAAAAGAAAAATGCATATTTGTCGATATGGCTATGTTTTCTTAGACGAGACATTGAATGTTTATGTTAGAAGTCTCCCATGTCAGTGCTTTGTAACAGTCTATAAGGAGTTTTTGTATCATTAATGTTAACAGAGAGAAAAAAATTTAAGTCTGCTGAGGGAAAGACTGTTTATAGCTGCTATAACGTAAGCTAGAACAGGAAATAACTTGTTCCACAATATGCTAAATGTAACTATAATTGGATTAAAAAGTATGATGTCCAATTCTTGAAATAATTAGACACTTTAATCATTGGCAAATGGCTAAGTAATTGGTATGCAACACTGTTTTTGGTTCTGCACTACAGTGTTACAGTATTAAGTAAGGAATCAAGCACTCAGTGTCATACTATTATAAAAGATTTAACTCTGAGGTAGTAACAATAACTTTGTTTTATAACACAACCCAATCATTGATTATGATTATTATTACTGATGACGCCGAGTGAATTTATTCTTTACTTCGTACCATTACGCCGTAGTACAGAGCCAAACACAGTGCTGCTTAACAATTATGTTCTAAATTATGTTGTAATAATTTACACAATATTAATACAGCCGCATTGTATAGTGCCTTATTAATACAGCATTATACAATGCTTATAATGTGTGTACTTCTTATTCATAACAACGACTCACAGCAGGTCCACCTCTCCTCCTGAGCACAACACCGTCGGCTAGAAGAGCCTTTGCTGTTTCCTCGAGCAGTATCTCGGGCTTCACATCTCCCCTGCTCTCCAATTCACTGTATTTCTCCACAAACCTGAGCAACCACGAAAAGAGCACGCGTTAGTTATATTCTGTTAAGATAAAAAATAGCACAACATGTACACTCCTGGGCAAAACAAAAATGATGCAAAGCCAATATTGCAAAACATGAAACTTTTAATGGTCTCAACAGCAAATCATTGGTCAGGAAAATGAGCAAGAATGAAACAAATAGATAAAGTAAATCGGTGTGGGACGGCTTTTCCCTCGATTTCCTTTAAATGTTGAAGGCTTGTGGGTAAACCTGCAGACGGCGTTTTACAGAAAGAAGAGTCCGTGTTGTTCCACTCGATGTTCAAGTCTTCAAACTGAAGAGATTTTGGAAACCTTTGAACCCCCAGACAAGTTAGTTTCAATTTTATATCATTTAAACAGTTCAATCTTTTCATGATTTTCTCTTTGCGTACCAGAAGACTATGTAAGTGAACTTCCCTGGTTCCAGCTTTTTTCCCGCGACAGTTTCAGCATCGACCAGCAAAAGAAGCCCGACGTCTCAGGAGTGGGTTTTTTTTATTTTTTTTATTTCTTGTTCATTTTCTGCCCAGTGATTTTTGTTGAGACCATTAAAAGCTTAATGCTTTGCAATATTGGGTTTGCCTCATTAGTTTTGCCCAGGAGTTTAGAACGCTACCAAACTTCTGGTCCAAATGGACATCTACAGTGGATATAAAACGTCTACACCCCCCCCAGTTAAAATGGCAGGTTTTTGTGAAGTAAGAAAATTCAAGATAAATCATTTCAGAGCTTGGCATGCCATAGCAGTCAAATGAAACCAAGCTGATCTTTATTTGGGGTTCAATCAACAGACCACAGACATACAATGCGCCGAGTAATATCAGCCAGTTTCTTATTTTTTTTTATGCCTCAGAAAATCCTCAGGGTGAACAACATCTGTGAGCTTACATCTTATATATTTCAAGGCTTATGTATTTTGTTTAGAGCCAAATCTGTGCATGTCACCTCGTGCTTCTAGTTTAAACTGGAACCATGTGGTCTCTATAAAAAATAAAAATAAAAAAAATAGATTTTTTTCCCCCAGTAGTACTTATTAAAAAGTAGAGATGGCAGCGGGAGTGGCTACGACAACAGCTATGCATCACTGCAGTGCTTTGCTTACCTCAGCAATCATTTCAAATCTATAAAGTACTGGGAAATCGGTGTCAAAATCCTTTAAAGTCCTACAAGATAATCATACCTCTGGCAGGTCGATACGAAGCTGGTTTTTGTGAGCTCAAATGCTTTAGGTCCATTTCCATACAACTCATAGAATTTCCTAAAGGGAAGAAAAGAAAACGGCTTCATTTATTGTCGGATTCTGTTTTTATTATTATGGGTTATGAAAGTCAATACGCAAACCCCAGGCAGAAAAACCTGTAGGACATTACGCTCGTATTCCGTCCTCCTTGTAAAAGATCTCGGGCACATTCTCCTCAGTCTTCTGCCGCACCTTCCTCACTGGTTTCACGTAGACAGGTTCTCTCTTTGGAGGAAACGCAGCGTAGACATCAAACCAGACAGGTTTCTTACATTCTTTAATCACTCCAGCACGCATAAGATCTCGAACCCTTGACAAGTCACAGAAAAGAAGAAACTGTTGTGGATAAAGCAAACATATCCATCTTACACTCTGTGAATTTTGCAGTGCCTTGCATAAACATTCACTCATTATCTGATGATGGTACGGCCCCCACGGAGCAGTGATTTCACCATATGGGATGACATGAAGAGACCGAAGGACGTGAGGAAGCCTACATCCACAGAAGATCTGTGGTGAGTTCTCCAAGATGTTTGGAACAACCTACCGGCCGAGTTCTTTCAAAAACGGTGTGGCGAGAAGAACTGATGCTGTTTTGAAGGCAAAGGGTGGTCACACTAAATACTGACTGGATTTCAATTTCTCTTTTGTTCATTCACTGCATTTTGTTGATTGATACTTACATTTTTGAAAGCATTCTTTGTTTACAGCATTTTTTCACACCTGCCTAAAACAGTACTGTGTATACACACACTTATCTTCATTTGTAAATCCACCAACACAAAACTCCACACAGACAGTAACAATAAATAACTTGATATTTAAACTGTGATCTTTTCTCCACATATAATACCACATGTCTTTAATACCACGATACTGAGAAACCGTGACTCGGTATCACACCATGTCAGACCGCAACACCCGCTTGTACGGGTTTGTTTTGGTTTGTTTTCTGAACCTCTAGGTTTGCTTTGTCACAGTTGCAAACATTTTAATTAGACACAACAGTGTCACTTTTTTCATTTTAGTCAGTTTTATCGTCAACAAGCCACATAAGCAACCTAAAATAAAAAAAAAATTTAACATTTTTGACCCAAATACATACCGGGTGAAAACAGTTCCGACCTTCTCAAGTCGACTTCCAGCCATCGTGCACCTGAGAAAAAATATATTTTGAAAAACTAGAATAAAATAATAGGGGTCATGAGAAACCCGTGTCTCTTCAGCTCACCGGAGGTTAATATTTCCCACCCGTTTTCTGGGAATCCCGCCCCCTGCGTAGTGATTGGCTTGTACTAACTGGCGTTCTGAGTTGTAATTGGTCACATAATACGTAATTCGAAGGAATTGGCTTCGTGTATGAGGAAATAGCCAATCATAAAGCAGAAGGCGGGATTTGTTGGAATACAGGTAGCGAAAATAGAACACGCACACCAGCTGCATGGCACTCTACTTCCTGCGACAGCACTACGGCATCTCATTACGGACAAACAGGGTCGGTTTTTTTTATAACGCATATATATGTCCGAGGTTTTAAAGACATAATTGTTTCACTAAAATACTTTCAAGATAAACATTTATTTGATTACAAAACATATTATTTCTTAAAAATTGTCAAATATAAATAAGAAGTAATAAGAAAATATTAGTTGCAAATTACGGCACCGTTAGAAATTATATTGCTTAAAACCTTTTTTTATTATTGTTATTTTAAAGTCCATTAAGCTTCATTGATACTACATTAGGAGAATAAGGACCTTATTTATAAATCTTTTAATAAAGTTGTTCATAGGCCAAAATTTATTAAAAATTTCAGTCAGAAAACACTATAAAAGGCAAAGCTCACAGATAAAAAAAAAGGCAACTAAACAGGTTAAACTCATAAGTGCAGCATTAGTTAATTCTACTTGTAATGCAGCGAATCGTCTATCATTGCACATCTACCTCTGCCATCTTGCACACTACATTTGGAGTTGCGCTGTACTGTCTTGTCTCGTGATGTCTGCACTGTCTTGTGGCAGTGTTTTTGTCTGTCTTATGTCTGCACTGTTTGCACACTTGCACACCTTGCACTTTATGTTCTTTTTTCCATGTTTGCACATGTTTGCACACATGCACTTTATGCTGTCTTATGTTGTCTTCTGTTGCACACCTGCACCTTTTGTACTTCTGTTGTCTTATATGTAGCACCTTGATAATTGAGAAACGTTGTCTCGTTTCACTGTACACTGTACCACATGTATATGTTGAAATGACAATAAAAGCCACTTGAACTTGAACTTGAACTTCCACTTGTACTGCAGCGAATCGGCTACCATAGACACACACTAACATGTCCTTCTTTTATCAGTTGCCATTACATCTCTCATAATTGGATTGCTGGTATGAATTCTTAGTTATAAAATATGAAACAACTGAGTTTTTGCCAAATTCGCATAAATTGGTGTGTGTAATTGAAATAAATAAGTGATTTAAACTCAACAACATAATGAATGCATAAAATCAATGACCCAATTATACAAATTGAAGCCAATCAATTAAGGTTCACATCAGTAAGTCTCCTAAAAATTAGGAGCAAATGAAGAATACGCTTATTCAACCTGTTTTTCACACATACCACATCGCATGTGCCCATGCAATTGTAAATGATTCATGAATATATTAATTCATATTCAGCTGGAAAAATGAGGCGGATAGAGCGCATAAACCTCTTCCTATGAAATCATTTTATTGGACAGTTTCAATTGTACACATTGACCGAATAATCAGTGGAAAATCTAAATAATACACATTAAAATTTTCAAACTTTTAAAAAACACATTTACAAAATGTATACATAAAATCATGAGTTCAGCAACACCAATCAATCCATATGATTATAGTTTGTCTTATTATTGTATAAAGGATATATTAAAAAAAGAAGAAGAAGTTACTTATTGATGATTGAATTAGTCAATTGATGAATGAGTAATTATACTGAATATTCCAATAATAAGAACACACATGAAGCCAGAGACTGGTAGAAATAAAAAAAACATTATGTTACATACATACAATATGTATTACTGCTTGTTGGATCTCAGATGCTGAAGCAACTCATAGTGATAGTTGTGGAAAAAATTCCTATAGTTTTAATGCAGATCTTCCTGTGTTGCTTGCTCCAGAGCTAGGCTCCAAAGATATCCTCATGGTACCTCTTTTCAGCCTAAAATAAAAAAAAAAAACATCATTACATTTTTAAGCAAATGATTTTACTTTGGTGCACTCTTAACAGACAAGGAAATTGTAGAGCTATGATCTGTCGTGACATGATGAGATCTCACCTTCAGCTGAACCAGGTATTCTCCAGCCTGCGTAAGTGTTATACCCAGATGGCTAACCAGGATCTCCTGTAGAGTATGCATGACATCCCGGGCCATGTTCATGCTCCCACACACGTACACATGTCCAGAATGGTTCAAGACCTCCCAAACCTCTTCACTATGCTGCTTCTTCAGGACATCTTGAACATACACCTAGGCAAAAAAAAGATAAACGGTTATGGCAACTGTGCTTCACTGCATATCAAATGTGTAAACAGTATAATAGACAGCTGTCTTCACACATGATAAACTTAATTACATTTAATGTGCCAACATCTATGGTTTAACCATTGTATTAACAGTTGTTGCGCCATTGCTAGAGCATTATTGGAGACACTTGGACCTCACCTCCTCACTTCCACCCACTTCATTATATTAAAAAAAATGGAGACGCTGAAAATGAGCAGCTCATGATATACCTTGGGGTAACCAGGCTGGCGAGAGTACGCTGGAGTGATGCTCTTCAGAGTGCCATTTTCTCTCATGCAAAATGTTTCCTCTTTATAGAGATGATCTGTGTCTGCACCACGACATCCAAACACCAGCATCATAGGACTCTTTTGCGAACCTGTGATAGCAGAAAAACATTTATTGTATTTTTCAAAATAACTTAATCAATTCTGATTTATTATATTTCATATTGCAGACTGCCTGTTCAGGGGTGGATCTGGGATTACCTGTCTTTTTCATGTCATGGAAGCATTGCTGCCAGAAGCTGCGGAAGGGAGCAATGCCACTTCCTGCTCCGATTAGGATAGTCGGAGTGGTGGGATCTGGTGGAAGGTGGAATCCACCGGATCTGAAATCATAACCATCAACATATGGCAAGTCACTTTCATGCAAAAAGTGCCTAAAGATCCTACAATTTCTCTATCCTGGTCTCTGCAATTTTCAGAACTTCAGTCAAAACTAATAGTGCCAAACCAGAACCAGATTGAGGGGTGAATTATTTATTGGCGGAGAAACACCAAAATGTGCAGGGAGGTGATAATCCAGGATCAGGTCTTTAGTAAAAATGGAGTTAGGAAATAATTGAAATCTGGGACAAAGACCTCATTTATAGGTCCACCTTATTAATACTTAACTGCCTATCAATTATTATCTCTCTTTTTCTCTACTAGTGATGAACTTACAACAATAATCACCTCCCCATTTCCTCCCTACTATTCAACACCACCTACCCAAGATTCTTTAACTGGAAGTTGCCAGAAACCCAAGTTATCCCCTCTTTTTACAGTCACTGTTCATGTCATTTATTTGACATTGTGGTCTGTATTTGCAAAAGGCTTTTGGATACATACCCATGAATAAAGCAGGGAACTGTCTGTCCTTCTTTGAGGGTGTTGAGCCATGTGCTGCAGACACCATGATGTAGTGGACCCTTTCCATCTGTTGAGAAAAAAGAACCAATATCGGATGTTAAAATACAAAGTTTGTTCCTCCGCATACATTTTTCACGTTGGTTAGAATGAGGTTCCTGTACAGTTTCTCTGTTCTATTTATGTTGTGCATGAAGATTAATGTTGCATACTGTCTTTTACCTTGGGTACGGTAGTTGACAACAGACACGGTGAGGTGAACCTCGTGAGGGTAGAGGTCAGGGGAGGAGCTAACAGAGTAGAGGCGTGGCTTCAGCAGGGGTAGCTGGCTGAGGAGGAAGGCTGCAGAGAGCTCCAAGGAAGGAAACTCCTCCAGAATCTCCAAGAAGTTGGGCTTGCGGAATGCTTTCCATTCGGAGTAACTCTTGAAGTCCTGCAGAAAAGTGTTGTAAAATAAGTTTTATAAGTTTTGCAACATTCATAAGTTACACTATAATGTAAGGAAGCTGTTCATCATGTATAGTCTTAGCATACCGATGCCATTTGTAGCAGGCGCTGTCGGTCATCTTCCTTCTTGGTCAATTGTGAGAGCTTGCGTAGGAAGCTTTGAGAAGGTGGTGTGGTGATATCCAGGAGAAATGTGAGAGCCTGGGTTAGAGAGCAGGCTGGGATACGAGAATCTGTCTGCCATCCTTCACCTCCTACAGGATAGCACAGTGAAAAAGTCTTTGATTACTATATGGTTCTACAGAACAATCAATTCTCAACTAAATGGTCACTTTAGGTACTTGAACTGCTAATTCTGTCAAACAAACTAGCATAGATACATAACAGTCTACTAGTATTTAAGTTGCTGTGTACTGTCACCTGTCATTTGGTAATGACCATTATTCCTTGCTTATATGCTGGTATTTTTTGTATGAGGATAATTAATAGACTTTTAAATTTAGCAGAACTTTTACCAGGGCCAGCCTCGGGCAAGTATTCAAGTCGGACACTCTGATTGGTGGGAGGTGCATCGGGGAGGTGCTTCAGAATACCCATCACCAGCTCATGAGAATTCCCTGGGAAAACACCCACATGGTCACCTGCAGCATATTTCAAGGCCTCATTCCCACTGTCCACCTCCAGCTCCACCAGTAAAGTAGAGCGGCTGAAAAAAAACAACAACAAGAAGCAATGAAAAACTGCAGTTCAGAAATGGGCTGGCAACATTACACAGTAAGGTAAAAAGACCATAGAGTAAGCTGATTAAGAGCAGACCTTGACTTATCACTCTGGAGATTCTTTCTCTTCTTCAGCTTCATGGGAAACACAGTTTTAGAGTGGAGTGCTGACAGGGCTGAAAGGACAAATCATGGAAGCTGTTCAGCATCATTATATTCATTACATAGCTAATAATTGTATTATATCACATTAATGTCTCATCACCAATGTATGTATTTTCAAGAAATGTATGGTTTTGCTGTTAGACAGGGTACCTGAGATACAGTCCAGGGTGCTGCTGTCAGTTTGCACTCTGTGTCTCAGAGCATCCCAGGTCTCTGTTAGGAGTTCAGACCCTGACAATTGGCCCTGGACACCAAATTCCTCACATGCAGCCTACAGGATGAAATACAATTTTTAGAAAATGTTGACTGTTGTTACACCTAGTTGCCATTAAAGGTAGCCAGAATCCAACCAACCTTGAACATAGTGCAAGCCCAGGCAGAGAAAGCCTCTTCCTGCCCATTGAGCTCATCTCCCTCCCCTATTGAAGTCACACGTTTGGCTCCCAACTCTGCGAGCTTATCATCCACAGCATGGGCAAAAGCACAAAACTGAGGGTACATGCGAGAGCCAAGACCAAAAACGCAGTACCTGTGTGTTTGAAAAAAGAGATTACTCAAACCTCCTGTTCTTAAATAGTTCTAAATTTGGTACTTCTTGTTTTAATTAAATATACTTAAGACTAACCTCATGCTGTTTTGCAGGTTATTCAAGTTCATGAGCTGCTTCTGGAAACTCTGAGAAAAGAAGAAATCATGGGGTCAAGATCTTGCGTACAGATCTACTTTGTTCCGCCATTTTTTCCTTCTCTTTGTTGCACTGGAGTATTTAGAAAGGTAACAGCTAACATATAATTCCTGCAAGAGATATGAAGTCAGAAACGTTTTCTAACTGCTTTTAATGCAACATGATCGAGCAACTTAATACATACATAGATACATACATACAGGAATTGAATAATGATGTCATGATGTGATCAGCTAAATCTTTAGAGAGAGCAACTCTAATAAATCTGAGCATACTGGCACATACCTCTCCATTTCCTGGAGCGTCTCCATTGCCAAATGTGCTGGTGACCACCACCATAAGACGTTCGTTCTTTAGATCTTCAAAATTGTAATCCTCCATGCAAAGTAGCTGTATCGGTAAAAAAATTAATGATTTGAATGTTTATCTCACAGATAAATGAAAATCAGCTCCATAGCATGAAAGGGAATGATATGTGGAGATGGTTTTATTACCTTGGGATTGAAAGCACAGCTAAGCATTGACTTGAGCTGCTTGGCAAAGGTCTGTGATTTTCCAGTTTCAGTAGCATAGAGGATGGTACAAGGCACTCTCTTTTTCAAGGCAGACTGCATGAGTATTTGAGAGAAGACCACTGCCCTGAAGAATCAGAATTTAAGCACATGATCATCATTGTGTTTTAAAATAACATGTACAATAACCATTGAAGTGTAACATTGTGAGGTTGTCTTACTTAGTAAGTGCTTTGAAGCTGATTCTTTTCCGTTTCTTTAGTCCTTTTGTCTGGTCTTTCCAGACATATGTTAACCAGGGATCAGGCTTCAAACAACAGAAATAGCAACAGCAAGTTAAGACAGGGGAAACTTAATGTATAGTAAATATACAATATATAGTAAAATAATTGTTCTAATAACTACGAGCTATATATAGAGTTGAGTAAAGTGCATCTTGAAGATATAATATTTAAATTGAGCACGTTGTCATTCCAAGATGCGACTTCAGACTTAAGCGTTAGAATACGCACACATATCAATTTTGCCCATGTGGATAAAGGCATAAATTTTTGAGTTAAGTCGCCAACTCTTATTATGGACCTTTTTTCTTTTTGCATTATGCCTTTGCAATGGCATTCACTGTTCTGGTAAATGGTGCAGAATGAGTTCTACCTGGTAGTAGTAGAATGGAGACAGGATGTAGCTGATCATCTCTTGGTGGAACACAGGGGTCAGAGAACCAGACATGGGAGGCACAAGCCAGACCCAGTCAGCAGGACATCCACCACGCAGGCGCAATTCAGTTTCCATGTGCTTCATGAAAGACTCAGCAGCAGAGTGGTGGTCTGTGATGGTCACCTTATTTTTCTGCAGCACAAGACAAGGAGTCATTCAGACAAGACCTACAACACACTTCAGAATTTCTTCTTCCAAGTCAAGTCAAGTGGCTTTCACAAAGAAACTGAACATAATGAGCAATACAAAAGCTTCGTACCTGAAAACTGTGAATCACTGCAACATTGATGGCAACCAGAGCTTCATCCTTCCACAGTGATGACAGCTTGTGTGTATCCAACCCCATACAACGTCCAACTTTCTGCAGAAGGTAAGGCATTAAAAATAGGAAATTAGTTTTAAACTATCCAAACCTAAACTTCTGGACCATCCTATACTGAGTGAACTATGTTCACCTCAAGCATGTTGTAGCGCTGAGTATCACAGAAGTCCCGCACACCAATCTCAGTGCCCATGTACCAGCCATTGAAAGGGCATGCTGTGAACTCCAGACCACCAATCTCCAACAACATGTTGGCCACTGCAGGCAGCGCATACCATCTGAGGTTCAGATCTTTGAACCACTTATACCTGTGCAATAACCAAAACAGTTTTAATGTGTGGCTGAAAGATCAGAGTCTAAACTACTGCATGTTCATTCATATTTACCATATTAACTCATATGTATACACATTCTTTACCAAAAATGCAGTATACACATCACTTACTGTGGGTGCTCCATTTCAACCTCCAGTATCAAGTCTGGGGGAATTTCAAATAGTTCAGGATCTTCCCCATTGGCCTGCAAGATCAGTGGCAGCACATCAAAGGGCCCATACTTTGGTGTCCATCCAAGTTGGACGCAAATCTGTTGGAAGACAAAGGTCAGTTACTTCAGAAATCAAAATGACACAATGTGCTTGGGTGAATTATGCATTAAGATAAGCTAATGGTTCGGAAAACCTAGAACCCAAGTAAAATAAGTGTGACTTGTGGATACCTCAGTAAACTCCACATTAGCAGGGTCTCCTATAATTTGGCCATCCTCCATCTGATAGCCAGCGTATCTAATGAGCTGACTGTTCCAAACCCGAAAATCATGCTGGCCATCAGTTCTTTGGGGGAACACAGTGATGGCTGACCTGTTTAAATAAGGAAGTAAATAAATAAATAACCTTTGACAGTGACTCTGCTTCATACTGTGTATCACACCACCCTGTCTTTGAATATTTTCATATAACATCATGACACAGAGCCATGAAGTTTACCTTAAATTTCCTCCATTTGTGGCGAATTTGAGGTGAGAACACAAGAACTGGAACATTTCCTTAGAGGTCCTGCATTTGCGTGCATCAAACACCTGAAGAGAGAAATATCTCACGTTAAATTTTGTATTTACACATTTCAGCTCAGTTGATTCACAAAACATGATATAAGAAATTAAGAATGATAAAGAATATTTGACCTGTAAATTGGACCACTGAATCCTGCCAATGCACCTGGGTGCGTTCCTCCAAGCCTGTTTGGCTCCAAATGCGAGTTCTTCTGGGGTGAGCTGATAAGTTCCGGTGGCATCAATCTCACTCGCCACCTCATTAACACGGGCCAGATGCTCATCTATTTTAGAACTGTGTTAAACAAACACCATTAGATCAAAACATGGCTCAGCTTAATTCATTTAACCTACAACAAGGAAAAAATGGCATTGAAGTACACCTACGTTTTGAAGGATTTGTAGTACTGGTTGATGAAGTCGATGGCCTGCGAGAGATGCTCATTGTTGGATGGTGGGGAAACGGGAGAAGAGCGCATTAAAGTCTTGGGGTTCATTATGGAACCCTCACACACTTTTGGCTTGCAGGGCTGATTCTGAAAATGAAAGACAGTAAACGTTTAACAGGAATTCTTGCTAAATTTGATCGAATAAATATACTGTTGTAAGTTTGTTTTCTAGTGTATTCTAAGGTGCAGGATATTTTACAATATTTTTGTATTCCATCTAAACTATATAAAATTGCCTATCATATATAACATGGTTGATAATACTAATCATTTACACAAAGAAATTCCTTCTATTTTTTAAAATATTATTATGTATTAGACTGGAAAAAAAATTCCCAATTTTTGATGCAATTCACTATCGTTTTTAGCAATAAAAACAAAATGAATATAATGGCTAATGACAGTACTCACCTTGACAGCTCGGTGGTAAAGTGTGTCTTGGTGGCTTGAACCATTTTGGAAGTTTTTCATCTGCACTGACATTGGACATCGACTCACTCTGTTTTCCCTAACCTGCAGAGAAAAAAAAAACAAAACAATACAATAAATGAAATAATAAAAAAGTATTCATTTTTAAACATAATTTATATTAATATTTTAAATATAATAAATTATAAATACATAATTATTTTATACATACAAATAAATGAATTTATTTTCTTTTTACAGTTATATAGCCACAGTTTTACTACAACTACCAATGCCATTGTTCCTCACTGTAATACATGAATCATATTTTAGCTTAGTTGAAGTTGCTCACCTTTGTCTTGGCCAGCGGGAGCTCCTTCATGCTATCGTGAATGATCTTTCCCATGTTTATTGAGATATAAAGTTCCTGACACCGTCACAGTGATGATGAATCAGTCTGTTAATGATATAAATCGGTCTTTGTTCATTTAAAAATATATACAAATTTACTACTTAGCTTTATACAGAAGTGGGTAGAGTAGGCAAAAACTGTACGCATGTAAAAGTATTGTTACTTTATATAGCCATGTGCAAATAAAGCACTTTCCGTACACACCAGTTCTGCCGGCCTACCTGTTGGCTTCTCGGATGGTGCGGTTTTTGGCAAATCATTTATTCTTGGGAGATTAAATATATGTACACTTATTTTGCTGCTATTTTTAGACGACATATTTCTCTCCTGCCTCGTTTTTGAATTTCTTTCATGGACCCATTAGAAGTTTTCGACTTTTTGAACTCTACAAAACCTCGGCAAACTCTTCCTTTGTTTTCAAAAACTAAGGTAAGTCCTTCAAATAAAGTATATCCTTTCGGGAGAGTTACTTGTTGGCTACATTTGTCCTCAATTTCATTTAATTCTATGGTTGGAACAACCTTTTAATGATTGCGAAAAAATTACACTCAAATGAAAAGATAATAGAAAATAGGTGTTTTTAACTAGACTAAAATTGCCATATATTCCTTGTTTCTTAACCAGTTTTCACAATCTTGGTGTTATTTTGTTTTTGATGCTCTATTCATTTAAAAGACTTTCCAACACTTTTAATTCTTTTGTAAAAATAGCTAATTTAAAGTAAGAGTGTCTCAAGTAGAAGTAAAAGTATTTATTGAAATAACTTATGTATTAGTAAAAAAATAAATAAAATCTTATATAATTACTACTCAAGTAGAAGGATGTAGAAGAACGTGTAAATCCATGCTCTTGGATTATAAACTGTGCTCTCAGATTAAAACCATGCTCTCAGATTATAAACTGTGCTCTCAGATTATAAACTGTGCTCTCAGATTAAAACCATGCTCTCAGATTATAAACTGTGCTCTCAGATTATAAATTGCTTGTGCTGAGAGAAAAGCACAATGAATACAATGTTACACATTTAAAACTGTGAAATGTCTTATTCAAAACACAAATCTACCCTCTCTGCATTAAATCTGCCCTTGCCATCAAAATGTTCCATTCCTTGTTCCCTGAAAAAAGAAGTCGTTTGCAGCTGTGTGCACGATTTATAATCCGAGAGCACGGTTTATATTGTATAATTTATACATCAGGATGCAGGCTTACTGCTGCATCCACCTCAGCTGCAGTTTCTTTAGCCATTTAGCCATAGGTTAAACTTAAACTCTAAAAAAAAAAAAAGCTTCTCACCTTTCTATCAGCGGCGCAGCAGGTTTTCTTCAGTTTCTAGTAGTGGTACTTGTTGTGGCAAGTGCACATCTGATTCACAACAAGTCAACATCCTTTCTTTTTATAGGCTACACATTCTTCAGGTTTTGGGGCAGGTCACATTGTGTCTAGAGCCAGTGGGCGGGGCCATGTGGTAATCATCTACAATAGCAGTGTATTTTTTTTTCTTTGTGGGGAAATACATCTGTGTTCTATTTATAGGCTTGTCCTCCTCTTGTAGTAGTAGCGCATAATAGAACAAGGAAAGAACTATATATTTATATATTTTTTCAAAACTCAATTGTCACTATTTTCACTATATTATCACTTTTAAAAAAAGAAGCATTTTACTTATTTATGTTTTCATATTTGATATACATGTGTTCATTCATTCATTCATTCATTCTGGTATCAGGCTGAAAAGGTCAACCCAGACTTCCAGATTCCAGCTCCTCCTGGGGGACTTCCTGACATTCCCAAGCCGACTATGAGATATAATCTCGCCAGTGTGTCCTGGGTCTGCAGCAGGAAAAAAAAGTCTTTATTCCATAAGGGCAGTATCGAGGCATACGTAACCAGCACTTCAGATTCAGTGGATATAGACTGAACCACTGTGCCAGAGCATCTAAAATCTTTACAATACTTTATATACCTCTTGAGCAGAGGCAAACATTTGTTACCCTTTGGATGGTCCATTTTTAATCTATTCCCTTTCCTGTTTACCTTATAGTGTGGTGGAGAGGAACCTGAGGTGAGATCTCACCAGATGACATGCCTTTACATTCACACCTACTCTAAGAAATTAATCATAGCAGGAAGTGAATGAAATTAGAGGACGAAGAACTGTTTACTTTCCTTTCACAGAAATACACGATATTTCCATATAAAGGGTCTATATAAGTGTCAAATTGCACAGCTACATCCTCCCTGCAGATTTCATCTTGACTTTCAAGAAATTATTATAGAAGCAACATCTGCACTCACCATCTTAATGTGAAGCTGTATGTATCTACTGAAGATGTGCTTTTTTTCTGCCAAAGAGTGCTCAGGTAAGACAGTATTCCTTACAATAACTACATTATTGTTATTTATACCATAGTACTATTGAATTCTCAATTCTGACAAATAAATCAGATTATTTGAATAATTTTCAATAAAAGTGGTTCTGACAGTAGTTCCAAATGTCAGAAACATGAGGTGGATATTAATGTGGTAATTCTAATTCGTTGTTGTTTCTATAGTAACAGATTACACTGGAAGGAGTCTCCAGTGTCACTGCTTTGTAACAGAGGTAAAGCTCGAACTTTTTTTGCTAAGCTTTTTCCGCATCTTCAGAACAGAGGAGGTGACAGTTTGTGGTTTCTTGTTAACATGACGAGCTTTTTTGTCTTACCAACATAGAAAAGTAGGCTGGTGAGAAAGCTGCTATTATGTAAGTGATAATAACAGGAACTAAATTATTTCATGGAGATTTCCCAACATTAAACATAACTATAAATGGATAAAAAGTATGAGGTGCTGTTCTTCAGTAAAGTAACATCTGTTATTGATGGCAAAATTGCTGTTACATAAGAGGAGTAAAACACACCAGGACATGCTGTTTTTGGACTGTAATCTACTTCAGGGTGGTAGCAGTAACTCCACTTCACACACCACATTGTCATTGATTATTTTCCTATAACAGCATAACGTAGAGTGTTTAATTCATTACTTTTAGGCTACTATTATTATGAAAGAAGCTTATATTACGTTGTGTTTGGAGCACTCCAAAATCACTCCATGTCGAGTATGTCAGTTTCAGTTAAAAATTTATTTTACTGCATGTATAAGTGTTATTAAGAAATGGAAATGCGAATAAAAATCCACACCAGTCTGTCACATTATTAAGATGAAGCTAATGAGAAAAGAAATATAAGGTACTACAAATCGGGTGCATAAATAAATGTAAGCGTATTTAAATTATGATCATTTTAATATTGTTTACATTCAACTCACTGAAACAGGATTCCAGTTTACCTCAGACAAAAGCTATACATATCCAGAGGCAAAAGGAAGCATTTCTCAGCAATGCCCAAATGAATGAACTTCCTTGTCTTTGTAATCATCACATATTCTCGTTAGGTTTTATTTTACTTCATGATCATGTTTTGTTTTGGTCAAGGCTTTCTTCATTCTTGACAGCTGATGGATGAATGGAAAGCAAAAATGAGACGATAAAGGTATGTTGGAAATATGCATCACTACGCTCTATGACTAACCCATAAATAAGTTTACAACATTTACTGTAACTAGTTTCACTGGAGATGACTCTGCCCTGTAAAGAAATGTTACATGAATTTCATGTGTGAATAATCACATGATAATTTACTTGTGGTTTTTAGACACATGTGATTTTGAGATAATCCATGAGGGATTATTTGCCCTTAGTGTGAAACCTGCTACAGGGATTAACTGATTTTTACCTTTGATGGCATTAAAAGCACAAAGATAAATAATCATTGAATAGGAAACAAAATACGATTATAGTTTACAGATTGTTGCTATAGGAATATAATCCATACTGAGGTGGCGAACACCACCCTGGATTGGATTATTTTCCAAGAACAGCATGGCCTGTTGTGTGTTTGCCTGTAATTTTTTTTTTTATTAATAAAAGACATGTTACACTTTTCAGCCAGTTGAATTTAATGCCATGTAACATCCATGTCCAAATGACAAACAAATTAATGTTATCACTTACATTATAGCAGCAGCAACTATAAACAGATCTTTCACCAGAGAAAACATAATTTTAGACAAATATTATACATAAACATCATAAAATAAACATAAAACTTGAATGATAGCATATGAGAATCAGTGCATTGATAAAAACCTATCATTTATGTTGCAGGTGTAACTACATTCAGAGCCATGCTGTTATAGGAAATTAATCCACACCATGGTCTGATCAAATATAACTGGCTAAAGTAAAAGGATGTATACAGTTTTTGAAATCCAAGGCATAACTACACTGGAATTTAAATAAATTAATTAATTAATTAATTAATTAATTAATGGACAGACAGTCCTATACTACAGATTGGGTAAGAAAATTAAATCTTAATATTTTTATCTACTAAAAACTGTAGAGTGGTCCTTTAAATCCTATTATGTACCTTAACCTGAACTTTTTACGGTAAACTACATTCACATTACCATGTCATAGAAATACCAAAGTTACTAAAGTGTACCTTTGATAGTACCACCTCAGTGACAATGAAAGGTGCAGGATTTTTTCTGGGTATGTTTCCTTTAAGGAAATGATGTTCCTTTATTGTAAGACAGATGGCAATCAAAAGTCATTACCTGATTTCCTGCAGAGATTCACACACGTTTATGTGAAATGCATGTTATTTTCATGAACAGTGCGGAACTGAGTAAAACCTGTTTTGCTGAAGTTTAATTGTGTTAACACATATTAGTTAATATTTTACTAAGTCATCTGCTTTTTAAATTCAATTAATGATGAAATTCTCAGGGTTTGCAATAAATGCATAAATCAAGCAAAATGATAGAGTGGCCTAATGTTTCTCGTGGCATTTAACAGCTCACATTTCGTTTAGGAATCAAATGAGAATTTTTTAATCTACATGCTCACCCAAAAAAAAAAGAAAAAAACAAATCACCAGGTGGCATCTCGGCTCATTTCAGCCTCTGTTGATGGAGATGATGAATGGTTGTATTGTTCAACAACAAGGAAACATCTAGCATAAAATGTCAATTAAATATTTCTCCCAAGAGGGGTTCCCCATACTTTGGTAAGAACAATCTTGCTCTTTAAAAAATATTAAGAACTGACAGAAAAATATGTACAGAACCAGATCATCACAAACAGTCAGCACAACAGAGAATTGTTTCATATGTTCTTCTCTTCTTCAAGATGTCTGCTTGATAATAATGAACAATGTTCTCATTTCATATTGTTTATGGTCATATTGTTTGCAGGAAGTTAGAAGTGACAGATAGAACATAGGCCTATTATTCCTAATATTTTGCAAACAGAGTGAACAAGAGACAGGCAAAAAAAATATTAATATAAGTTGTAATAATGCATTTTTATATAATTGTGAACCATCAATATTTGGTGCATTTGACAAATATGTTGCTTTTGTTATTGTACACGTAGTTGTTTTTATTTTAGTTTTTTCCCCCTCTCGTGTATTAATAAAGGTTAAATCAGCAAAAAAAGCCTACTTATGCTAACACATTTGTTATAAGTATGAATATCAGAGCTGATAAATGGAATAAAAAGTCAGACTCCAAGCAGAATTAATAATAACTACAAAATGTTCCTAAACCAGTTCAAAGAAAGGTTTATCAGGGTTTTTCAGGGTTTATCATGTTGAAATGCACTTGAATCGGCCCCTAGATTTTACCTGTGCTATGCAGAGATATTAATTCCAGCTGTATTTTAACACATTTGTTTTACAGAATTAATTATGTTACTCAGGCCTCATCAGGATGGATGATGTTTCTCCAGCTATGAATTTAGGCTGTAGTAGAGAAACTACTTTACAGTTGCTGATTTATCTAAAGGTTCAAATTAATAAGTAAAAATCTAGATGGCACGGTGGTGCGGTGGTTAGCACTGTCGCCTCACAGCAAGAAGGTCCTGGGTTCGATCCCCGGGTCACCCA